>JAJQOW010001038.1:0-67136 GCA_037975125.1 Latrodectus hesperus | reverse complement strand
CAATGATTTTGGCACCCTTCCAAAATAATGGAGTCGTAAAAAGAAACAAGTACTAAAAACTGCTTAATTTGCTTTCTTAAATTATTCACTTATTTTAATTTAATTAATATATTTCTTATTTTTTCCTTTATGATAATTATTACCCCTATCAACTTGAATTCTTTAATAATTTTTTCTATTCAATTTTAAGTACTGAAATTAAACTCGTTCCTTTTTTACATTTTGCGACAATATACTGTTTTCTGTAATTTCTTTTTTGTTAGGTTAATTCATTTTTGTATGCTTTTCAATAACATTTTCTGCAGTGATGGAAGTAATATGTTTATTTAATTTGTTTAATGCTTTATTCTCTTAATTTTAAACAAATATAATCGAATTATTTTTTTCAATTATTCTTTGTTACTCTCTAGAAAGGGGCAAAGTTCTACAGTTAAAAATATTCATTTCTTTTAACCAGTAGCAAGTTCTTTCTTCTGGAGTAAAATAGATAGTATTTCAGGAAAATTAGTATTCAAATATTTTTCAATGTTTACTCTTACATATTATACATAATATGTCTAATAACTAGAATTTATTGTAAGGTAAAAAAAATCTAAATATGTGCTTGCTAAATAAAATCCTGTTAGTCTAATATAATTCAGTTATTAAAATATTAAAAAAAATATTTTCAAGCTTTTATTCCGCTAGTAAAATTATGTTAATAAAGTGTGTATAATTATAATACACTCATGTTTATAAATTAAGGATAATTCAGAATCACACAGAAATTGAACTCTAAAATAAAAATTTCACATGTAGACTTATCACACACATCTTTAAGAATTAATATGCAAATTACAAGAAACCACCAGATTGCGCCGATAGTACGTCACAATGACAAAAGTGTAAGAGAGGGGTATATGAGGAATGTTTACAAAGAAATAAAATTGTTCACAAACGCTTTTAAAGCCTTTCAGTGCAATAACCGCATAGTTATGGCATAAAGGAAGCATTTGGATCATGTTTTACGTGGTAGAATTATCGGCCGTCTGTAATGTGGACGTACCCAGATGGGAGTATACGAGGAACTTGGAATCGCCCAGAGTGTATTTTTCAGGCTTTGGCAACGGTTCCAAGATGATGGTTATGTGAGTAGACGTTACAGCACAGGTCGCCTCCGAGTTACAACACCAAATGAGGACCGGTATTTAACAGTTACTGCCAAAAGAAACAGACGGAGCACAGCATCAGACCTGTCTCGTCAACTCTCTTCAGCTACCGGTACGACAGTTTCAAGTCAGACCGTGTGCAGACGCTTAGGGCATATTAGTCTATATGCTCGTAGGCCTGTCAGATGTATTCCACTTACCGCAACTCACAGTCACATGCGGTTAATCTGGAGTTGAAAGCATGCATTGTGGACACCGCAACAGTAATCTTATGTAGTGTTTTACGACGAGTCCAGATTTAGCTTTCAGTCTTCTCGCCGGACTTTCATATGGAGATGGCCAGGTACCCGTTACCACAAAGAGAACAACATTGAAGGACACCGTTACGGTGGTGCAGGATTGCTTGTTTGGGGAGGAATTATTATGGGTTCCAGAACTAACCTGCATGCTTAGAATGTAACCATGACAGGCCACATCTATCGGGATGTCCGATTGTTGCGGGGGCTGTTGCCACATCTATCGGGATGTTCGTTTGTTGCGGGGGCCATGAATGCAGAATTTCAGTTTATGGATGATAACGCCCGTCCTCACCATGCAAGTATTGTAGACGATTGCCTTCAATTTGAGGATATCACCCGTATAGACTTGCCAGCATACTCACAGGACTTGATTCCAATAGAACATGTGTGGGACATGCTTGGCCAACGAATTGCAGCCCGTCAACCCCTTCCCACATGTCTACCGGAGCTTCGGAGTGCACTACTTGATGAGTGGTGTAATATTCTCCAAGATCAGATCGATAATTTGATACTCAGCATGCCTAGGCGTTGTAAGACATCGTCTGGAGGAGGCATATTATGTATTAACCATCATACCAACCATGTTATATTGGTTTTTGTAAATAGGTTCTTTTTGGAAATTTGCTCCAGGGAGTAAAAATTGCAATTTTTATATATGATGTTAACATAAATATAACTTTCTTGCTCTTTACCTATTGCTTAATAAATAGACTTTACAAATAAGTCACATTTGTTTCGCTTCGGTCTCTTTCTTTGCCTGCACTTGCATTATCCTTAATTTATAAACACGAGTGTATGAACAAAAATTATCAAATTTTAATAAATGTTTTATTATAACTCTTTTATACATTTTTTATTTATTTAGCTCTAAGATCATGCAATTGAATTAATTAATATACATGAAAGAACAAATAAATTAAATACATCAAAGAATTGTTCACATTCCTACAATTTAGGTAGACATTAAATTGTTAAGGCACAGGAGAATTCGTAACATGGTACTTGTTCACAAGTCTTTCACAGTTCCTGTTCACAATGTGGTAAGAGATGCATAATTAAAACATCTATTGTTCCTGATGTATTAGATGATCCTGAAACTAGTAGTTGTAATGGTCAATAAATCGACTCTCTCAACTATTCAGACAGAATATCGTAGTAAGGGTAAATTGTGTTTTCCTACCGCTTGATAAGGTCACATGTATGATGTTATGGTTGTCCACTGATACATGTAATCGGAAAGAATGTTTTAGAATCATACTGTTCAGAGAGAATAATGCCTTCATAGGCTGGCCATTTTAACATCTTAAAATAGTTTTTGATTATTTTATATTTTTAATAGTTTCGTACAATGTGTTATATTTTTGCACATATTTGCATACATTGAAAATTTCTTTTCCAGTGCTTTATCTTAAAAAATATAATCTTAGCATTTCGTTAGACAAACACTACAAGGAAAATTTTCATTCTTTTCAATGACTTATAAAAAAACTTTTCTCAGTAGTATCCAGTTTTAAAAATAATCTTCACAAAATCGAAAAATTCTTTCTTTAACAAAGTACAAAATTAAATTTCCCCTTTTTTCTTTTTTTAATCCGTAAACAAAAGATGTTATTTTAAGGTGATAGTTAGAAAAATCTGAATAAAAATGTAGCTCAGAAAAAATAATAATAATATAACTAATTTTGAAATATTATGTTTCAAGTAAAATTATTTAATAAACAAGACTGAAATGCTTGATTTTTTCATGAACTTTGAGATAAGATACATCATAGTAATTACTATGGGACTTAAAAAATTAATTTTCTGAGATGATAAAATCCAGAAGTTAAGAATGACATTTAAATGTAGAAAATATTTTAATATAAATGACATTTAAATATAAAATGTTTTTTAATTCGTAAATAAGAATTGATTTTAATGTTAATATCGCTAACAATGAGAAACTGTAAACGGCTAAATTATAAACAGTTGTATAGTTAAAAAAATGTTTGCAAAAAACAAATGTAATATAATAAGTCAAAGTGTTTTACTCATACTATTTACAAATTGAATTTATAAATTTCCACTTTATTTTAAATATGTATCTCATAAAATATTTTTTCATTTATTTTTCAAATTATTTAATTTCCTATATATTATTTTCACATTCTCGAAAATAAAGAGTATAATTGAATGCAAAATTATAGATTATATTGAAATTTTTTACGTGAATTTTTACGTTTACGTGAATATTAGATTTTTTCTCTAATTTAATATTACACATATAAATTCAGTTTGTTACTCTGATTTCCTCTATTTGATGAGGAAACTAAATTTAGACGATTACAATGTGTAAATTTACAATTTTATGTAAGATTTCACATTACTGTAAACTGACCAATCATATTCAGGTTTTGTTTACTGTATAAAAAGAAAATTAGAAAAGAAAACAACCCTTCCACAAAGTTTCTTTTCTCATTATTATGATAGGTAAAAAATAGGAAAATAAAATGAGTTTTAATAAGTCAACTATAGTAAATATGTATAATCAATTTTTTAATATTACAGTGATTTGTCATATGGTAATTTTTTCCAGAAATATTAACTTGATTTTATATTTTCATAGACTAATATTAATATTTCAACAGCTTAAAATTGCATTTGTTTTGCTTATACAATTTAAGGATATAAGTTAACATAATTCTTTTAGTTTTTATATATTATCCCTCCATAATAATCTTTGATTCAGACTACATTAGTACATTGCTTTCAGTTTATAATACCAATATCTTTAAAGTAAGTATGCGAATTGTTTTATCTGTTCTTTATATTATGGGATTTTATGATTTTAACAATCTTCGTAAAATTTACACCACTTCAAATATTATATAAGCACTATTAAAAAAATTGATGAAAAAAGGCAAAATGTTTTGAAAATATTTTTAAAAAATTCAATTTATTTCAATATTTAATATATTTCCCTACATAAATTTTATCTTTATATATAAGAATAACTTTGCTTATATTAAAATGATTGCAGTAAATTGAAATGTACGAATCATTCTTGAAATATATGGATTAATTGGTTGAATACTAATAATAAAGGATTTTTTCTCCTATTACTCTAATACATTGATTCTGGAAAAATATGTTTCAGATATTTTTCAAACATTTTCTATATTTTTATACTGCTCTTAACAATTGACTCCCATACTAATTCATAAGAATCTGACATTTCTGATAAACAAGTATTCTTTAGAAATTAATGGCATTTAATGTAAGAAGAAAGCAAGAAAAAAATAAAATAATATTTAACTCATGCTTATTAATTTGAGAAATAAAACTAAAATTTAAACTATTTCTGCGCCAGTTTCAAAATTAGATCCTGGTAGTAGAAGGTTCAAATTGATTACTCGAACTTCAATTATTTTTATTAAATGCATTTCAGCGTTATGTTTTTCCTCATTTGTTTTATTACAATTCCAAATGCATATAAATTACTTTTTCAAAAAATTGAAAAAGAAATCTAACCCTATGCAATTATTTTCATAATGCTGGAATCGAAAACTATATAAAATTAATGTTTAATGAAATTATCATAAAGTAATTTAAGAAATAATTAAAAATATACAAATATGTCAAAACAAGCCTAATATTTTTTTTTTAAAAATAGACATATCATTCTTTTCTCTCCCTATTTAAGAAAATTAGGATATACATAGGAGGAAAATTAAAAGTCAAATATATAAGAATCAATCTTTGCTAGATTTAAAATAGCGATTCTTTTTAGAACTGATATCCCAATAAAAAATAGAAAATAATATTTGAGCAGGCAAATTTCAACACAAATATTACAACCAGTTTCAATCTAAAACTAATTATTTTTTATCTTATTACATTATTATTATTATCATTACATTACGTTATTATTATCATTACATTACATTATTATTATCATTACATTATTACATCATATTATTAGCCTTACATTATTATATTTATTCCATACTATACTAATTTCAAAATATTTCAGTGCGTTTTCTTTTAATATACTGCAACAATCGCTGAAAATACAATAATTTTGTTTCAAAATATTTAAATTTTATACGAAAGAAAAAATTGATTAACAGAATTTTATTTGAAACACATTATGAGTAAATAATTATTAAAAAAGATAAGAAACATAAATATTAGTGTTAATCTTTTATTACTATCAATTTTTCTTTAAAATTGTTTATTTGTCACCTTCCTATTAATTTTTGAAACTTTAACTTTGAAAGAGGATTTCGTCATATTCCTAAAAATAATTTTTATAAACATTATTTTGCCATATCGCTAAATATCAGAAATCAATAACAATAAACATTGGTTTGAATATTTCTAAATATTTCAATTGAATATCTAGTAATATTCAAATAATAAGTATTTATGTCTATAAATATTCAAAGAAAATAACTATTTAAGAGGTAATATTCAAAAATGGATATGTGCTATTTGGGTACATATATTTATTTGATTATGTCTTCCAATTTGTAACACAAGTGCTTGTAAGATCCACATGATCAAAATTATTTCTAATAAAATAAAAAAATCAACAGTATAAATATTTATCCAAATTAATCCACAAAAATGTTTAAAAGACATTTCTTTCATTAGATTTCACAATATTTTTTATAAAATATATGTTTTTATTTCAGTTAAACCTTTCTCATTGAAACTGATTTTTAAAACTATATATCATTCTTAATATTTTTAGTTTGATATATTTCTTGTAATTCAAATAAATTCAATAAAAAAATTAACTTAAAAACAAGATTAATTTATTCTAGAACTTCCCTATTTTGAACAGGACTAAAATAATTTTATTTCTAATATTGTATTATATATGTGAATTAGTCATTGATTTGCATAAATTTTAATGTGATTAACAAACTTATTTGAATTATTATATAAATTTATATGAAACACAGATATAGAAAGGAAATATGATTATTATTTGAATTAGAAATTTCTCCGTGTGCTGGGCACAATCCATTCAGCCTTTCCTCCCTTCAGAGGTTTGATAAAACTGAATAACAAGCATGCTTGGAAACTTAGACTGGAGATTTTGCGTGAGGCTGAGCACCTAACCGGATTATACGCTTCGCCTCCCAGGGCCCATATAGGCACTATAAGCCTTGGCCTTTTTAGGCTTTACCGCCACTCAGTTTAATTTAGAATTAGGATTTTTAATTTAATGCAAATGCAATCACGCATCAAAAGTTTTACTAAGAAGTAAATATTTTTTAAATAATTTCAGAAACAATCCATTTTATACAATTATCTTAATTTAAGAATTTCTCTCAAATATAATACTTTTAAATTTATTTTATATAGACTAAATGTGCAATCGAAAAATTAAGCTTTAGAAATGTTGAATTTTTTATCCATAAAAAGGTTTAACTATTTTATAACTCTAAATGCTACTTGGGCCCTCAAAGTTTTCAGTAAAATTTGATACTTTCATTATTTAAAATTTCTTTTCAAGTAATTTTCTAATAATATTTGTACACAATTTAATTTATACAAAAATTATAATTGAAAATATTCTATAAATCGATTTATTTTCATGTAAAAATGTACTTAAATGTACAATAAAATGTATCACAAATAAAAAAAAAACAATAAGGTTGGAATTCAAATTGTAAATAGTCTTTCATTTGTCAATGCTTGCAGTGATATCATTAGTTACGTAATCGTCTCATGTTTAGCAGGTATACCAGACACCAACAATCCGTAGAATAAACAACATTTATCTAAAAAACAGACACCAGGTTGCTTGTGGAATACAAGCAACCTGGTGGACATGTTTGCTGCCTGCCTGAGGAAGTGTGAAAACTGACCTTTCTGCAATACCATGCATGCTGCTTAACAGAAATGAGAGTTATTTGGGTGTTTCGTATATAAAAAGTTTCATATAAAATTTCAAAATGGTTATATTATTTTTAGAATTTTTTCTCCTTTTTTACAGGTGTGAGTGTAGTTTTCTTTATTTTTATAATAAATGTCATAAGATATTCTCTGAAATACTGAATGCATAATTCAAAAATGTTTTATAAACTTAAATCTCGAATATAATATTTAAAAAGACTTCATATGATCTGAAAATTACGTTACATCATTTTGCTGGGTACATAAAATATGCATTAACGATCATCTCATGTTTGAGAATGTCTTTATACTCATAAAATGCGACGTTCCGAAACAAATGTAAAATATTATCACTGCGATAGAGTTGACATAAGAAAAACCCAATCCCTACCTAATTTTCAGGGTATTCTGAACCGTAAGTTAGGTATGACAGTAACCCTAATGTCAAATGCAGATACGTCATTCCTTTTTCAAATAATATCCTGGATAGTTAGTTTCAATAATTAGTATTCTCTCTACTTTTTTATTTCCTGTTTATTATGAGGTCATTCATGTCTACTTCTATTAACAAGTATTTATTTTCAACTGCCAAAAATTATTAATTTCTTAAGTTTTATTTCAGACAACAATACCATAAAATTTAAAAAAAATGATTAAAAATAATAAATGTGTTATTTAATAAATACTCCATTTTTAAAGATTTTCATTGAGTTTTACATGCATAATTCCATTAGTGGAAACTAAAATACTTATGTTAAAACGGAATTATCAGAAATGAATATAAATTCATACTTGTGTTGCTGATTTCTTTGTAGCCTGAATAAGTGATGAAAATTATGAATCAAAAAGTAATTAACAGTCAAAAAAATTTTCAATTGAATTAAATTTTCAAAATGGCGTGAATGCAATAAAGTGCTGAAATGAGAACATGCAAAGTCAGTTGAAACCATAAGACATTTAAGGCTACAAAAGACATGAATTGACTCTTAGAAATCAGCAACATGTATTCATGATCTCCAGGTCTCTTTCTTCTTTATTATTTACTATTTATTAAATTTTATTAATGATAGTTCAAAATATATGAATTTTAGGATTCAATCTTTATCTTTGTAAACGTATATCTTTTTAATTAATATGTTTAATTTCTTACAACCTAGAAAAAATTTAAAAATGTTTTTTAAATTAGTAGCGTGATCAAATTCTTTTAAATATAAATTTATTACTTTCTTGTAATCAATTTTATTTTGAAAAGATCAACAATTACTAAAGTATTTTAATAAATGTTTTTATAGAAATTGTGGTGCAGATTTATTTCAAGTTCTAAAATCACAACAAATGTGTGATATGGAATATTTTTTATTTCGTAACATAAAAATTTCAAAAGTTTATTTCATTTTATTCTTCTGTTATCTTCCATGAAAGATAAAGAATTTAGATATTATCTCTTCTGTTTAATAAGTCATTAAGGTGAAAAGGAATTCAACAATAACATATAAATAGAAGCCATTATTATGACAATAATGTTTATTATGAATGATTTTTCATTTCACAATAAAATTTCCTCAATGAATACTTACGAATTTAATTCACGCATCGCTCCGCTTATGTATGTTTAATCAATATAATTTCTTTTTTCCCAAAGTTAGAAATTTAGGGTAACTAAATAAATTATTTTGAGCTGAAAATTTGTCTTTCGATATAATCTTATGTCTTGAAGTACAATATTAATTTCCTTTAAAAAATTAAATCGAAAAAAAATGCTGGATAATTAATTTCAAAATTTTTGATTTTAAAAAAACAAATTTAAAATTAAATCATTGCAATTATAAATTTTACTATTAGTTATCCATCTCCTTGAATAACCCAAGTTATGTCAAATTCATAGATATTGCAATTAATTTTTATTCCAAGATGTCTTGAATATACCAGAATTTGTCACTAATATTAGCTTTATCCTGTTTTTACGAGATCTAAAACCCAAAATGAAAAAAATGTTTTGCAGTTTCAAAATTGATAGTATCAACAGTGTTTTGGTTATTTTTTCAATACATACATTTTGATTTATTAATAATATTGCAACTGTGACTCATCGATCAATTGGAAATGTTGACGATAAAACTAATGCCAGTAAGAAATTCGAAATCTGCAATTCAACTTGAAATCTGCATTGTATATATTTTAAGTGCTTGTTTTAGTTCCTTATACTTGAACTTGATCGAGACAAAAAAAATACGATTTTCTATTTTCTTAAAAAAATTTTAAATTACAGTTAATATCAAAAATGACGTGTGATAGTATAGATATAAAAATAATATTCCATTTATTCCTCGAGAGTTGCTTTCTCCCTGTAACCACGTTTCAAATTCTTTTGAAAGAATTTTTTTTGAAGTAAATTATAGAAGAATTTGTAGAAAATAGATCGGTAGAGCACAGTTAACGTGAACGTGAATTGTCATGAATGTTTATCTCTAATATGTAGTACTAAATTGATTGGTTGATTTTTCACTCGATGATTATTGGCTGCATATTAGGACCGTCTTCAAAGGATTTCAAAGCAGTAGAATCATCCACACCTAACTCGAACTCTCTCAAACTCTTTCGAACTAACGAACATTTGACCTGAAGAATCGAACACTAACCGTTTGATTATTGACTCGTCTCAACTGTTATCTCAGAGAAAACATGAGGTAGACAAGAATAACATATATTTGCGATAGACACAGATTTTTCAAAAAAAAATTCTTCCTATTAAGCTATGTAAACATCGGAATTCAGTCTAAGATCCAAACTTTAAAGGAAATTATAGTTTTTCATATAAAAAAGATTTTGATGAAAAACCTCCTGAATAATGATAAATATTTTCAATGAAAAAGAATACAAAAATAGTTCGGCGCTTGATTTTAGAAAATGCTTCCAAAATGTGAATATCCTAGAAATATGAAATTTTTCTGTCTGTCGAATTTTTCTTGAATATTTTCATCTTGAGGTGGGAAAGAGGTTTCTTACGTAGCATTTATTGAAATGTGATTTTCAGAAAAAATGATTGGAGTAAAAATTTATTGTGAATTGGCCCCTTGATGCTACTATTATCTTCAGTAATGAAGCACGTTTTTACTTCATTACCCCTTATCGTTTTACTTGATGAAACAATCTTTCTTGCGGTACATCTCAAAACTAAATTTTCAAACACATCACTTCATTAACCAGATTCAACTGAAAGATACAATTGGTCGAATTAATTCTCGTAGATATTTTGAAATGATTAGAAGACAGAATGCTTTAGAAATCCGTTATATAAAAAACACATTTAAAGATTATAAAGTTTCTATCAAAATATTTTAATAAAAATTAAATTATTTAAAACTTGAATATAAAGTTCTTTCATTTTCAGAAAAAATTTTCATTCATCATCAATGTTTTTAAAGGAAACAAGCTTTTATACTTTATCTTGTATTTATTAAAAAATTTGATTAAAGATTATAAATTACAAAAATCTTAGCTCCAAGCAAAGTATTAAAATTTTTAGGTGATTTTATCAGCATGTATGTTTAAAAACAACACATTTGAATAGTTTTTTCCATACATTAAATTGATAAAAATATTAATTTAAAAAAGAACTTTGTTGTCACTTGAATAAATTATTGCGATCTTAGAATATTTCTTTAGTTATTTTAGTTTTGGAAGAGTTAAAACAAAGGCATAGTTCACTTTGTAAATTTCATTCAAGAAAATATACCATGATGAATGAAATTCCTTCTTTCAACAGGTATAAATAAGATTGCTTTAAAGGATACAGGATATAATTTTTTGAAAACAAAAGTGAATACAATATTAAAAACATGTTTATGGAAAAATGTCTAAAATTAGGTAAGCAGTATTAATGAATGATTAACGACAAGTTTAAGACAAGGCGTACATTTAATGTATAGGAAGAGTTTTAACACAGGGGTTGTCTAAAATAATGAAAACCTCATATCAAAAGAAGGGTTTTGAATCTAATATGATATGGGAACACCTGTGACCGACAAAACTATTTAAGTCTTCCTTCAAATGGATATTTATATTCATTTGATATATATATATATAAATAAATATATATATATATATATATATATATATATATATATATATATATATATATATATATATATATATATATATATATATATATATATATATATATATATATAAACTACAGGGGCTCTATGTTGCTTAACTCGGGTGACTGGGCAGGCCACGGAAAGTGTGCAACTGATATCTCTTGTCTTTGAGAATATGATTGAAAAACTCAACTACGATGAATCTGGGAATTACCATCTTAATGAATGCTATCCCCAGACGGAAACAATGTTTGCTGCCTGAAAAAGGGACACGGTCACTGTTAATGGCCTAGCCATGTAAAATACTATACTGCAAAGCACGAGATGAGGCCACAAGTCATTATGGAATCACCCCTATCCTTCACTTTAGGAAACAGATAATAAAAGTTGTAGGTTTCAACGGGAGTTCGCCACACGTAATTTTCTCTAAGGATCGGAGGTATTAGAGGGGGTGTATGCTAAGCATACATATTTAAATTAATCCGCAATCCTTTTCTTTATAGTCTTTGTACTACTGTATTCGTAGTTTTTGTTATACATCTGTAACAAGGAGTTCTGCTGAAGTAGCTCTGCCTTAAACGTATTCTTTTTGAAATTACCTTTGAACTGTCAGTTCTTCAGCGAATGGTCATTATTGAATTGTACGTGTTCTTTCATCTCAGCAATCACTTTTTGCTTCAGGGAAAAATAATATAAACCACTAAACCTTTCTCATACGCTTTATCTCTGAACTTTTATTTCTGGGTTGCTTCTATGTAACTTGCCTATTATGCACATTTGGTCTTTTTTTTTTTTATTTTTTTTTATTTTTTTATTTTTTTTTTTTTATTTTTTTTTTTGCATTTTTATAAAGATTTTCTTACAATGATAATAAAACGTATATATGTACAACAAACAAATAACATTTTTCAGGAAATTTTTCACTAGGAAAATTCTAATGTATCATTTAGACCATTCGACTAACAGAGGATTTGGCAGCCATAATTGTGTCACAGATTGTCATATATCTCTTATTAATGTTTCCTCATTTAGTGAAATATTTCATAATCTCAATTCCATTCATTTTTCTTGAAAGGCATTATAGTTCTAATAACTGTAGAATTGCAGCCTTTTTCTTACAAATTAAAAGTTAAAATTCTCGAATACTAAAATTAAGTGACTAAATGATGTACTAGAAATCTCGAATAAAAACTAAAACATAAAATTGGAGTCTTTTTGTGACACTCTAGTATTTAAATTGAATTCTATCACATAAACTCTCAAAACATATTTTCAACAAATAAAAACGTTTCTCGCAATATAAAAAATATACAATCGCTAAATTGACTACAGATATTAACTTTTATAATAATTAGAACTAGAAAACAAAAAAATAATGAAACATCATTTGTGGCCAAAGCAAAATATTAAAGAATTACACTTCGTTTCAAAAACTTTTAACTGCGGTAACGAAAACTTAAAACTTCGTTAAATATAAATCGAAAGAAAGAAAATGTCTAAAAGGTCAATTTTGATAAATTTTAAATTCCAAGTCAGTTAAATGTAATGGAATGAAAAGCACGACCCAATCTTTATTTCACCACAGTTGCTCTTGAAATTTACTTTGCAACAATCGATATTTAATAATTTTCTTTGCTTTTCATTATAACCGAAGGAGATTCTTTTTTACTCCTCTTTCTTTCAGCAATCCAACTATCTTCTTTACTTTATTATTGAAACTATAGTAACTTAATTTTCTTTGCAATCGAATTTTACTCAAGATAATTTTTTCAGGTATACTTTTTCTAAGAGTTTCATTATTTACTGCATTTCTATTTATTTATATTTTTCATTATTTCCATTCACATCTGAATGATCGATATTGGGTTCTTGAGAAAGAAAGCAAGTAAATGGAAATGTCTTGTTAAGAGAAATTCGGCGATCTTGTTCTATATGCAGCAGATTTTTTTTCACTTATATAAATGTGCATTTATTTAGAATGAATTTGAGTGCTGCCTATATTGAAGATTTATTTTCTAGGAAAGTAGCTGTAGATCATAAAAATCTTTATATTTGTTTCAATTCTATTGATATCTCTTCTTGTTCTTATTGCTATCTTGAAGTATTCATGTGCCTTAAGAGAGCTTTAAAAATAAAACATATGAAAATATTCCTTCAATATCTTCAGATTTTGCACATAAAATATTCAAATCTGTTTTAACGGAGAATCCTTTTAACTTGCTAAATATGTAAGGATTATTTCACCTGCCTTAGAAAATATTTGCCTTTCACAAAATAAGGTATTAAAAGGGTAAAATATCTCAAAGCAAATTAAGTTTTAAATATGAATGATAAAATGTAAAAGATTTTTCGTGTGTCTTTTAATCTTTACCTTTGTTGTAATAAGTAATAATTATTGCCACTGCTTTAAGTTCTGTATGCCTCTGCATATAAATAAATTAATTATGAGGCTGGAAATAATGCAAAATCCATATTAATTTGTTAGCATTCAAATAAATTTTACATTTTTTTTGTGAAAATAAGCTATTTTACATTATATGAAGATTCTAATAATTTAATCTTTTAAACTTGTTTTTAAATCACAAATAAAATGCAATCGAATATTTACTTTTCAAAGGTTTAATTTATTTAAATACAAGAAAAAAGTAAAAGTGTTTTATTACGCAAGCTTTAAATTTTGTTCCTAAGATTTTATCCAAACAAACAGTTATAAAAATTCATATTAACTGAAGTCAAGACCTATTAGTTGAACTATTAGATATTTAGATAATATTTACAGAAAATACAAAGGAAAAATAAAAATCGCCATAACTGTGAAAAAAAATATTTGTAATAAGGCACAGGCATGCTTTATATTAAATATGCTCATTATTTTGAAAAATTCAATCTGATAGTAAAAGGAAAATAGCATGGCAACAGAAGAATGCTGTAGAGTCTTTTGAGCATACACCACGTAATATCTTCCATGAGGAATTTTCAAAGATAAAGTGCTGAAAATTACATATCTTGAGAGAGAAAACGCAATCTGTATGTATTTATCTTTCGGTATAAATACCTAAGTATTTATGGCAGAAATAGCACTTGCAAAAAAAGGAAACACAAAGCTCATCACTCAGTGTTTAAATATTACTAAGATTGAACTCGAAACCTTCCTCTCAAAAACGTATAGCTCAATAACTAATCCACTGTGTTTTCAAAGTACATGTAAAATTTATCAACAAATAACTAAACAGAAGAAACAACACATTTACCTTTATCAGAGTCTATAAGATTGGTAATGTAAATTTCTAACTAGTTTTAATTATTTCAAAGCTTTATTGACATAATGATTGTGAAATCTGTATCCATAGGATAAAAGAGTTTGTGTTAATTCATGCTATCTTTCAAAATATTACATCATTTTTTCCATTCGGATTTACAATATCTCAAAAGACATCGATAATATTATGCAACTGATCATCCAATAATATAAAAAGCATTATTCAAAAGTCATTAAATGCGGAACCGCCAACTATATCAGCGACTCCTAACACCAATATTAATATTAAAATAGGATTTTAAATTATAATTTAGGACTAAGAATTCTGACAAAATATTACTCAATCAACTTAATATAATCTCTGCTCACTCTAAAATCATACTTTCAAATTAATCTAATGAAAGTAGAAATATTATCGATTTACTTTAAACTTATAAAAGCTAAAACTGCCAGTTGCTGTAGCAAAAACACTAAATCAACACTGATAGAACCTTTTTCAAAAATGTTTTAATATAAAAGTAATATATTTTGCAATTTTATCAAAATGAAGAAGATATCATTTTTTAATTATAATTCAATATCATCAATACAAATAGTTAATTATAAATAGAATTCTATAATTATTTATATACCTCAAATAATACTGTGGTTTTAAAACGAAAACATTTTTTTACAAAAAGTCTATCTTCAATTTCAGACATCATTAGCGATTTTTTTTTCAAAAATATAAATCTTGCATTATTTCACGTATGAAAAGCTCAGTTCTTTTTATACCATGTAGAAGGAAAACCATATTGATCTTATAAATCAAGAGCTAAAGCTTTTTTCAGTATATCACAAATTTTACATTTAAATGATATTCAAGAACAGATAACCAGCATACACATTTAAAACATCTAGCAGAAATTATTCCTATATCAAATTGATACTACTTTGAACTTCGAGAAATTTAAAAAATTTACTGATTATCTTCAAAAAAATAATATGTTTAAAAAGCACATTTCAGTAAAATTTTTCAATCAAGATGTGTCTTATAATATACAATAGTTTCATTTTAGCATTAATTCCTCTAAAAATAAAAAAGCTTAAAAAAATCTATTTCTAAAAATGTACTATAATAAGAATATAAGAAAAAATGACAATTATTATCTATGTATGATGATTTTAGTGTAATTTCTATTCCATAGATATTATCTCTGTAATATCTCATCGTCAACAGCATGCTAACCAGTTGTGGATACTGGCCTTAATCTGAAGTCTTCCCCATATTACTCTATTCATAGTTACCTCCAGTTTCTTATTTTTAGCTTAGCAAATCATTATCTAAGATGTCCTTCTATCTTTTATTAGGTATTTTTCTAAATCTTCTACGTAAAAGAATTGCATTAAAGATCTTAAGAGCTGTTTTCTTAGCATGCATTATCAGAAAGTGACATGCCCAACTCCTCTCCTGCTTAGTTTTATATATTAAATAACTTAATCCTTTTTTAGAAATTTTATAGATTTCAAAATTATTCTCTGTAATGCATAGTCTACAGATATAATCTCTGTAATGCCTAGTCTTAAGATATTATCTCTGTAATGCCTGGTCTACAGGTATTATCTTTGTAGTGCCTAATCTACAGATATTATTTCTGTAATGCCTTGTTAATAGATATTATCTCTGTAATGCCTAGTCTACAGACATTATCTCTGCAATGCCTAGTCTACAGATATTATTTCTGTAGTGCCTAGTTTACACATATTATCTCTTTAAAGCTTAGTCTATACATATTATCTCTGTAATGCTTGGTCTACAGACACTATCTCTGTAATACTTAGTAAACAGATATAATTTCCGTAATGCCTAGTCTACAGATATTATCTCTGTAACGCCAAGTCTATAGATATTATCTTCGTAATACCTAGTCAACAGATATTATGTAATACCTAGTCAACATATATTATCTCTGTAATGCCTAGTCAACAGATATTATCTATGTAATGCCTAGTCAACAGATATTATCTCTGTAATGCCTAGTCTACAGACATTATCTCTGTAATGTTTAGTTTACAGATATTATCTCTGTATCGTCTAGTCAATAAACATTATCTTTGTAATTATCTGTGGACTAGAGACATTACATTAAAATCAGCACACGAGCATACAAAAATAAATTGTGAAATCAACTTCAAGGTGATTATGATGGATGAGATATTTAACAATAAAAAGGAATATAAAAACTAATAATCAAATAAAAGAAATTCTGTTAAAGTAACTGAAAAAACATTTCTTGTTAAAAATTTCAATAAGTATTCTCCAGAAACAGTGTATTCAACAGCACTCACATAAAAAGAAACAACTTAAAAACAAGAGAATTTACAGATTTGAAAACATATTTAACATCACAGTTAAATTCCAACACTTGAAAACATGTATAACATCACAACAAATTCCAAGTCATTTATAATCATTTTCAACCTTTCCAACAGTTATTTTTAAATACAATTATTTTCTGTAGTCTTCAAAAATGAGTAAATTTTCTTTTTCACAGTAAATTCAATGATACTTCATTCAAGCTCACAGTTACTTCATACAAACATATTTGCATGGCCTCTACCCATAAAAAAATGTTTTTGAAAAATTCATCATAGATATATTTTTTTTCATAATTGCAACTCCATAACTACAAACTATTTTGAATGTAGAAACTATAAATATACCTCGAGAACTTTTTCATATATATCGTAATTATTCATATAATAAAAACTTGTTCTAATAAAAACTGAAGCTTCCCAGGTAAAGCACAACAGTTGTTTCTAGGAACGGAATAAAATTTTTAAACGATACTCTTGAGTAACTGTTAAGAACTGTATTAAAAACTCAAAGAAATTAAGTAATTTATATCAATAATAATTCAAAAACAAAACGAAATACTTATGTTTAAACATTTTAAGAATTTCTTGTGCCAGAAATTTTTAATCATTACTAGGAAATATCTCATCTCAACGTTCAAAAAACACAAATGATTACAAACGTAGCCATGGAACACAAAAATCTTTTTCGCAACTTCTAATTAGAGTTGCTAAAGCCAATCAGAACAGCCAAAAACTTCCATAATTGTATTTTTTTTCTTCCTCATAATCGGACAGGCACTCCTCTCTTCTATGTAACAACAGAAAAGAAAATTATTTTAAAAAAAATTTCGTGCTCCGTAACAAAATATGTTATAAAATAAAGAAATATTTAAAGCGTTGAAAATCTTAGAACAATTTTGCATCATTCTTTTAAGAAAAACAATCCTTTTTCACTTTAGATAGCATAAGCGACACAAAAATGTATCAAATATACATTCATGAACTTGAATTCAAAATTATTTTTACATTTTTTCGCCATTCTTATTATACAACACAGAATTATTTCACCTGCTTTAAGCTTTTATTTTCTATATGGAATTTTTAGCTTGAAAAAATCATAAATTAGCAACTTTTTTCCTTGTGTAAATCAAAATATCACAGCATAAACAATTTGATCAGATAGTGCTTCACAATAATAGTAATTGGTAATCATAATTAATGAACTAAAAATATTAATAAAATTAAGAATACTGCGTAAAATTATTACTCATATAATTAATCATTAAATTTTAAATTGATTATGAAACTCATTTTCAGACAACATAGACTATGGAAGGACAAATGAGATGATTAAACAAACTACAGTTCGTGAAATCCATAAATACTATCACAACATCAAGCAATTAAATTCTTTGCAAAATAGAGTAAAAGGAAACAATTAATTAAAGTTTTGCATATACAGGTTTTAACAAGAATATAGGGTATTATTAACAGAAAAGTCTCTGACTACTTATGGAATGTCTTTTATTTCTAAATCAATTATAGATTCCACACAATCGTACAATACACCACAAACTTTTATCCTTCCCTGTAATACTTTAATAAAATTCAATTGATTCAACTTTTCAAACGCTTTGCAATAACTTAGAATAATATTGTGTTTACTGTAAAATTCTGTCAATTCTTGTTTGAATAATTTACAGAATGTAAATGCTATTCATTTGGCACACATTTGGTTCTCCTTTTCATTTCGTATACATACTTACCTAACAAATGAATTAAAATGAAGATTATTCCCAATAGTTTTAACTGAAATGCAATATTTTATCCATAGTTAACGTTAAAGCTCATGTACACAATTGTCTTACTAATTCCCTCAAATTGGGAATAACAACACTAGCAGCATTTGGAAAATTAATAAATATGCTTGATGAAGATACAATATCTGACAGATCATGCTAAAATTACTTCAAAAAAATGTGCAAAAGAAGATTCTGACCTTCTTGTAAACCTGCTCTAGACCATCTTTGATCGACGATGCTATTATAAAGGTGATATTAGAGTAAAATCTTTTTTACAACGACAGACATTGTGGAAAAGCTTAATTCTGTTTAACAAATCCTTCTAGATTATACATGGGAACTAGGATAGGTATAGAAATATTCAAGATAGTGTCATACGGGTTAAGTGAGAAGTATTTGAATGATCGAATCATCATATGGAAATCTTTGTTTGCACGGTAAAAATCGAACTATTCTTTAAACAGTTGATTACTAACGATGAAAAGTTGATTAGAAACGAAAATATAAGGAAAAGATCATTTTTTTAAACCAATTCCACTTCTAAGCCAGTTGAGCTTTAAAACGATAATATTGTGTATATGGGGTGATATTCAGGGATCAATACATTTTGAGCAATTATAACAAAACAAAAAGTTAAAATCAAAGTTGTACTTTCAATCGTTGACAGATAAAAAAACAGCTCTTCAAGAAAAGATTTTGATGATCGTCAATAGAAAGGAAATCAACTGTTTCGTGATAATATTGAGCCACGTTCTTCTTAAAGACTCTTGAAAAACTCTAGAATGAGATTGAAAATTCTGCCACATCCATCTTACTTCCTGGATATAACTCTAATATGACTCTAATATTGATTCAAATGTTTACCTACAGCAATAAGAATAATCTTCAAAAATGGTGTACATAAATTGCCATCACATTGGCAAAATGCCATAAATAATTATGCTAATGTTTTTATTATGTATATATATATATATATATATATATATATATATATATATATATATATATATATATACAGAGAGAGATTGTTTAATTACAAAAATAGACAAAACTTAAACTTTCCTGTCGACTAAATATATCCAACTCTATTTCTTTCATAATCTTTAATATCAAATATATTATATATAGAAATATACTCATGTCCATAAATTAAGGATAATTCAGAATCACACAGAAATTCAACTGTAAAATAAAAATTTCACATGTAAAATTATTGCACACATCTTGAAGAATAATATGATCGTTTGACGAAATCGCTTTCTGAGTTCTTTTTCACTTCAAACTTTCACATTAAATCAAAGAAGGATGCAAATTAGACATGTATAGTTCATCTCAATATAAGGGTCTTCGGTTAAGCATTGAATGTATAAGTGTTTGAAGTTTATGGTAGGAACTCTCTTAACCATTTAATTTTGTTCATTTACTTGCTTTATGTTTCCAACTCTGAGTATTCAATATTACTAAACATAACCAACTGCTTTCAAAGTTGAGCTACGCTTTAATGACAAGATCGTTTATTAAATTTGACACTTTTTCATTTGAAATTTCAACTCTGATATATGGATAATAGACCTTATCAATTGGAATTATTAAAACATAGTTAGGTCATGAACGTGACATCTTTAGTTAGTAAGTTAATGATTTTTTAGGAAAATATTAATATAAGATTTTTGTTGGATGAAACTAATAAAGATTTCGTAACGTAATCAAATTTTGGCACATTTATTGCCAAAAATGTCCTTTTTAAATAAGACATACTTTGTTTTTATCTTTAGCACACTCTTAAGATATAAAATGAAGTATTTTCGCAACTCAAATATTTTGAGTAAAAGGAACTTCAGACAATTCTAATGTAAACGTTAATGTTTTCGTGAACTATTAATGTATAAAATGTTTCAAGTTCTTACTTTTTATCATTAAAAGCTGAAATGGATTTGCAGATAAGATATTTTTTCTTTTTTTCACTTTTTGAAGTGAGATTTCTTCTTGCTTTACCGTCTCCGGAGCAACAAATAAACTGTAAAGCACGCAAGTCTATTCAAGTGAAGCTCTTTTTCATCATTACTATTTTCTAATGGTCTTCAAATCATTTTTGTCTGAACAGGACACTTGTTTTTTTCACAAAATTTGGCAATTTCCTTGCTTACTTTTCTAATAGTTTTATCTATTTATGTTATATCTAATAATTACTTTTACTATTTAAAACTTACTTCATTTAAGACATTTCGGCAAAATACCCAACCCGGAAAACAAAAGGTTTCAACTTTTCGACTCAAAAAGATGGAATATCTTATCTTTCATTTCATTTATATGTCACTAAAAATGGCATAAAAATTGTATTTCCCCAAAATACTTAAAAAAAACTATAAAGGAACCTTTACACTGATTTATTTAAGTATATAATTTTTTTTCATTGATTCGTTTAATTTGGATAATTTATTATATTGTTGAGAACTCTTTGCTTCTGCTTATTAAAAATTTTTAATCTGGAAAGCGTATTGTATAGCATATAAATGATAACTGAAGAAGTTTTGTTGCTTCTAAACACAGAGAAGAACAAGCAACACGACACCATTTCATTAACTTTCTTAAAGTTAGTCCTAGTAATTATAAAATCATTGTATAGTGTTTAACTTTTAGGTTGGTGCGTATGAAATGTCGGATTCTTAAGTGATTGTATAAAACTGCATATCTTTCTTCAAAAGCTGTTTATTCAATCAAAGTATGCTCCATTCGCTTCAATACACTTCTCCCAACGAGATTTTAAAGCGTAGATGCCTGTCTTAAAAAATTTTGGTTTTTAGAATTAATAAACTCTGATATCGAGTTTTTTAGACTGTCTTCATTTTCATAGTGTTTGCCCCTTAAAAACAGCTCTAAATGCTTGAAAAAATGAAAATCGGTCGGCGAGAGATCCGGTGAATATGGTGGATGCTGCAATGATGAGCATACGTTTAACCGATCCAGCTTATTTCGCTCTGTCAGTGCGTGCGGTACCCACTTGTCCATCTTCTTAACCTTGCCAATCTCAGAAAGGTGTCTCAATATCGTTGTATGGTCAACTTTCATCCTGATAGCAAGTTCCCTCGTGGATACGGCTGGATCCGCTTCCACTAGAGCCTTCAGGTCATCATTCTTCACAAACGTTTTGGGTCTTCCGCGCGGCTCATTTTGCAGTGAAAAATCGCCAGTCCGAAATTTTTCGAACCAACGCTGCACTTTCCGATCGTTAACCGTATTCTCCCGAAACGCTTGGTTTATGTTGCGTGCAGCTTTTGCAGCATTATTACCAAGTTTGTACTCATATAAGAAAATGACGCGAATGTCGGCAGAATTCATATCGGCAATAAACTCAAAAGAAATAAAAAAGGGAAGACCTTCGAGAAAACCTATTTTGCTGAAATGAGTCTCTGGCAATGGACAATACGAGTATGAATGAGGTTATGCCAAATACAAAAGTATAACGAAAACAGGGAGGAAAACGTCCGCATGTAAAGAGAATCCGACATTTCATACGCACCAACCTAATATTATGAAGCCATATAAGTTACATTTAAGTTTTCTACCTTAAAAAAAACTAGCGAAAATTCTAAATTAACTTTTTGGAATATATTTGTTTTACGAAATCTTCCATAAACAAAATACAATATTGAGCGTGCTGAAAAGATGCTCGGCATTCTTTGAATGCAATTAAAAAAAGACCATGGAAAAAATAACAAAACAAGCATCAAGATTAGAAGCACGGGCAGGCACACATGATTATAATTGGAAAAGTTCTTGAGGATTTTTTAAATATGTCTAAAATGCCTGTCAATATTTTTGACATTTCTAATGGAGCTATTTATGCTTATTCACACAAATTAGAGTATAAGAAAGGTGTAGTCACGCTTATCGATTGTATTAAACTTAGAAGATCATCAATCGATTCATCATTTATTTTTCCTTTCAGTAATCGAGCTAAGATAAATTTGCCTGTTGAACTGATTGAAATAGAAGAGACAAAGTCCTGTGCTTCGAAAGTTCTCACAAACTATAAATTTGGAGAAAATAGTTTAATTAATGATGCTTACTTCGAAAGAATTAAAACCGTTTTGTCAAACTAAAAGTTTATCAAAAAGTTCCATTTAGCAAAAAGTTAACATTTTTTATCAACCTAGAAATTTTTGAATCCAAGAATTACAATTATTAAAATATTTTTCGAAAAATATTGTATTCACTTTTAGTAGATAATTGTTAAAAGAAATCTGAAAATACGTATTTTTACATTCTAATAATTTTCACAATTCTATTTAATAAAACAGTTGATTAATCAAAATGATTTTATTAAGTACATATTTAATAACAAAATTTATTTTGTAATATTCTCGAATTTTATTAACCATGAAGCTGTTATTTCTATCGTTCCATTAAATAATATCACTTTATTCCGTTTATAAAAGTTTTCAAAACCATGAAAATTACTTGTCAATCTGAATAATTACTTTTCATATTTTCAAATCTTTAGAGATATTGCTTCCAAAATTTCCTGAAATTGTTATCTTTTCTAATTTGTCTTTTTGATCAAATAAATTTTTTTGCCTAGCTCTCAGGTTCACCAATTTCCTTTGTTCCCCGTAAATTCATGATGACACAAGCCATTTGATCATCGTCCTTAGGCTTCAGATCAATTTATTTTTTCAGTTTGAGTGATGAATCTTAGGATTCAGTTTACTCGATTCGGAATATATCAAATGAATGTTGTTGGAAAGCATTAATTGTTACTTTACAACGATATCCATGGCTCCAAGCGATTTCCAAATGGATTTCAGCTATGCGCATTTTGACACAAGTCGTTTAACCATAGTTAAACAGCTTTGAATACATCGCATTTATTTTGCCTGATGATTCGTTTGATTTGAATTCGAAAAGATATTGAAGAACATTTTGTGTGTAAGACATTGATTGTTATGAGTATCCGAAACCATAATTCCAGAAGTCATTTTAAATTGATTTGAACCAAATGCTTTAACTATAGTCTAATTGATTTGGACATAACATCCATATCAAGTAATGACTCCATGGCTTCAACTCATTGGAATCAAAATTATAAATATTGTCAAAAATTCATTTTGTTAATAAAACGATTTCTTATAAAAAGATCAAACCATTGGTTTGAGAAGCCGTTTTCCAGTAACACATTGACAATATAGAACAGAAGAAAAAAATAAAATGAAAAAAACACGACAAAACTTTCATTTAATGGTTAGTTTAAATCGACAAAGACGATTTAATTTATTCTTTTTATTTTTATTTCATATTATATTTTGCATTTGCAATCTCGAGTCTGGGGTATTCAAAAGGTAAAAATCTCATTCCCCCGAATTAATTTTAAAAAATATAATGCTTCCAATATTCTGAATACAACCCTGGTAACTGATTAAAGTAGCACAACTTCCATGCATCTTTAAAAGAAAAAGATAAAAGAAACACTAAATTATCTAGTTATTGCTTAAAGCTTGATCAAATCATTATTAACTGTAAGATACAGAGCAAAAATTAAATGAATGTTGAATACTTATGATTCTTTATATTTTTGTGATTATTTTATTTACTTGTTTTAAATTTTTATGTAAATTTATTTATTTTTTATTTAAGTTATTAAATGTAATTTTAATTAAAATGATAATATGTTTCTCTATAATTACATTACATAATTTTCACTCCTTTATTTCCTTTCTTACAGTATATATATTTTTTTTTGATTTGTGTTTAAAAATAATATTTTCAAAAAATAAAAATAAATTTTTAGTACGATTACTGTATTCTTATGTCATTAAGGTTAGCTTTCTTTTTCCCACTATTATTTTCTCGATTCCTTCCTTATACGGTTACTATCCTTTAGAAAGAAAAAATTGGAACCCGTTTGCGCTACTGACCAATTTCCAATGTCTATATCCTTTTCAACTTGGTGAGAAAATATTTGCCAAATATTGTGCTACTCTCTGACCGTAATGTTTCCTTTTACAGAAATACAATTAAATCAAAACATCAACTTTCTGATAACTTTATAAAAATAAACGGTTATCAAATTCTTATACGAAACAAAATTACAATAAATAATTAAGATTGAAATGTGTCATATTTATTATAAATCTCAACAACAGTTGAATTATCTTTTCAATGAAAATTTTATTCCTTATTCTTATTTTCAAAAAACATTGAAAATCCAGAATATATTCTGAAAGGTAAAAAGAGCAGATTACTTTTTTAAATTTGAAAATGTGTTATTTTAAAATTCCGAGTCAAAAGTTACAGATAAAGTTTAATAAAATTTACGATACAATCCACTAAGAGGTGCTATCGTCTTGCTACTGTAATAGAATATGTGCCACCTGAATTCCTTTGGAAGAGATTCATTGAAACACTGCTGTGGCTTGGTTAGTTAAGGTGTCATTCTATTTATCGGAAGGTAGTGAATTCTAATCCGACTAAATGGATGATCTGTAATGCTCACTAAAAGTGATTGGGGCAGGTTAAATAAGTCGTGTTCGTTATGCCCTCCAAATGAAATGATACATCTGAAAGTGGTAGGTCAAATACTGAGGCTCTTCTGCTCGGTCCCAGCTTCCAAATTATGAAGATTTCCACCTGACAACTTCTATCGAACTGGTAGACTCAGGGCTATGTACAAAAAGTTTCATGATACTCACTCATTCGCAATTTCAATGGGAGAATGAGAATTTCTATTCCATGAAAACTTAGAAAACACAATTTTTCCAACTAATATTATCTTCATCATCTTTAATTAAATATGATGGTTATGTGCAGTTTACGAACACATTTGATTTTTAGCCATTTAAGTCGATAGAGAAGGTTTTCTCGGATCACTTTAAAATCTGGTGAGGACATACGTATGTGAGGTTTCCTGCTGTCGATTTGTAAAGATAAGTGTGAACATCTTTTTAAGGATGAATTCAAGTAAAACTATGTGCTTAATTAAATGTTATAACTGGATTAATTTCATGCAATGCGATTCATAGACGATCCATTAAATTTTCCTTGAATATCACAGCTGTTTAAATCATATTTTTGTGAAGTTCTCTTCTTCTTCTACTTCTTCTTCTGCTTCTTCTTACTAATCCCTCTGATCTGAAATCAGATCAGATCATTTAGGTCGTTTACTTTTAATTTCAACGCAACCAAACCGGGCTCCTGTAGGATATCCTCAAGAGGTAGACCAGCGCAGTCTAAAACATGTTTGGAACTGTCCTCTTCAATGTGGCATTTGGTGCAAACACGGAAGGTCTTGGCGCCATTAAATAAATCGAAAGGTTAATCATTAAAAAATCGAAAGGTTTTTAAATGTCCAGTGCACAATCGAGCCAAAGCAGTTTGGTCTCTCCTGTCACCGATGAAACCAATCCGTATGCCAGGACCATTATTTATGTACCATGGGAGTTCCGATGGATGCCTCCAAGAGATGTTTATTGAGGCCTTGCTTAATGAGTACTGCTCAAGGTAGATTAATGAAACCCTTTCAGTAAGTGGCATGGCAGTTCCCTCTTTTACTAATCCATCTGCCATTTCATTGCATTTTAAAACGACATGTAATGGTATCCATCGAAAATGTAGACTAGAAGATGAGAAGAGGGTCCCGAGCTTCTCAATAATTCCAATCCCTTTCTGTTCTATTATCAGTCTCCAATTTTTTAGATACTGAATGGCACTTTGGCTGTCCGAAAGTATCCAGATCTTGCCCGATAAACGAAGTCTAGAGCCATGTCAATGGCGATCAGTTCAAAGGCAAAAACTGAGCAATTATCAGAATTCCTGTGTTTAAGAGGAATTACTTCCCTTCCTAATGTGACAACAGCCCCACTCCCGGTGCAACCATACCTCTTACTACCGTCTGTATAAATTTGGGCTGCCTCAGCAGGGATATCGTCAATTACTTCAAGAGCAGTCTGTCTCAAGTATTCTGGGTGATAGGAAGATTGATTGGTATGAGTGAATAATTCAGAATGGAAATGTACTCCCGACAAAGAAACTATGGAAGATGAAACAGGCTTTAGTCAATTAAATTCAACAGAAGGTTTCAACAGACCAAGTTTTTCGGCTTGACTGTTGGGACTATTTCTTTTTAGTCTTTAGCTATTTTGCTATCCAAAAACAAAACTTGCGGTACGGTTTTGATTTTCATAACTCAAGAGCTTGCTGAAATATTTTGTAAGATTTGGGATACATCTAAGCCACAGAGGCTTCAAATCAGCCTCATGAAGGACAATATTAGTTGGTGTACTTTTACGAAGTTCAGTAATTAAGCTTGCTGCACACAATTTCACTCTTTCTAGTTTTTGGAGATTTGTGTCTGAGGGGACTTGATATACCTAATACCCGTATTCAAAAATAGGTCTGATTAATGTAATGTAAAATGTCCTCAATGTCCTGGAGGCAGAGCCCCAATCACATTCAGAGATAAATTTCAAGATATTAAGTCTCTTTTTGGCCTTGTTTACTAGCGAGTCGATGTTCTTGCTACATGTA
Source organism: Latrodectus hesperus (assembly GCA_037975125.1). NCBI lineage: Eukaryota > Metazoa > Arthropoda > Arachnida > Araneae > Theridiidae > Latrodectus > Latrodectus hesperus. The sequence goes on along the minus strand of JAJQOW010001038.1, from coordinate 39,779 downwards.
GTTTCAGATTCAAGCACAAAGCCAAGTTATTTGGGTTTTCTCTCACACTGCAAAGGATGTCCATTGAGAAAGATATTAGGTTTATAGCTATACAATTGTTTCTTTGTTGTAAAGAATCCGGTTATAGATTTATGGGGATTGAAACAAAGTTTGTGATCCACGGCAAAGTTCTCAATATTTTGTAGTGATATATTTATTTTTGATTCTATTATATTAATATCAGACCCACTATTCCATAGAACTATGTCATCAGCAAATAGACCAATCCTACAATCCTCAGTAATCACTGATTCTATACCAGAAATGTATAAGCTAAAGAGTATAGAACTTAAAACAGATCCTGTGGTATTCCTTGCTGTGAAAGGAAACTAGCAGAAAAAGTTTCATTATATTTAACTTTAAATATTCTATTTCGAAGAAAGTCACTGATCCATGAAAAGGGCCTTTCCATCAATAGAAAATTTTTCACATGACTTATTGATCAGTTTATTCTTCCATCTTTTGTCAAATGCTTTGGTCAAGTCAAGAAGAGCTGCAATGGTATAGTTGGTTAGTAATTTATTTTGAAAATCTCTCACATGCTAAGCGAAATATATTTGATCTTGGGTACAATATCCTTTTCTAAAACCAAACCGACAGTAGATTGTTAGTTTCAAAGTGAAACATTATGCGATTTAACAAAAGTTTTTCAAGTGTTTTACAAATAAAATTTGTTTTACAGGTCTGTAGCTGTCAGATAATTCTGCAGGTTTATTTACTTTCCCTACAGATATAACAGTGGCTCTTTACCAGCTTCTTCGCAGTCTACCATTATTCCACGAATTAAATATATCAAGTAATTTCTAATGGCCATAGGGTCCGATATTTGTCATCATCAGTCCTTGTATTCCATCAGAACCAGGAGCTTCCTTTGGATCAAGTTGCATCAGGACTGTCTCAAGTTCTTCCATATTGACTGACTCGCTGAACAACGGATTCTTCGACTTGATATTACGACAACGATGAGCCAGTCCTCTAGCTTTAATTACCACCTTCCCTTCTTCACTTATAAAATCGAGATCACTCTCTCGACTGTAAAGTTTTCCAAGTATATTAGCAGATTCCTGGTCATTGATAGGCAGTATAAGAGTCATCAGTAAAAACACAATTTGATTTCTCCATTTGAGGTTGTTCTCTATTAAAAAATCTAGCCAGTTTCAATAATTTTGTGTCAGGTGTTTTCACATCAATCCCTTCACATATGTCAATCCATCTCTTTCTTCTTTGCCAAGCTTAGATGCTCTTGATCTCGGTATTAACTTTGTTAAGTTCGGTTCTTACAGCATTGCTGTTAGATTCGAGAAGTTCCCTAGATAATGTGTTTCTTCTTTCAAAAAGTGGCTCTACTGATCCTAAGCTTTCAGAGTAATTAGTATGGTAATTTTTAATAATACCTCTTGGGATAGCTGCTTTGGCAGCTGTGAAAATTTTTTCTCTGAGGCAGTCACAATGCTTGTCCAAATCATCAGGGAATTTCGTTTTTCTAGTTAATTCTAAAATAATGGTGCTGTAAAGTTTTCAGCCAACTTTTTTAAAATTCCAGTAGTTTCTCTTGGTATCTCTTGTTCTCAAAATCGAATTGTATTAGATCAGTATGGGCAAATGATCACTTCCAATGTTTTCCAATACCGTCCATTTGCAATTAGTATATATATATATATATATATATATATATATATATATATATATATATATATATATATATATATATATATATATATATATATATATATATATATATATATATATATATATATATATATATATATATATATATATATATATATATATATATATATATATATATATATATATATATATATATATATATATATATATTAGGACCATCAATAGTTACATCTAAAGCTTCATTGGTGTTATAGCTATATGAGGAATGAGTGGGATATCCATCATTCAATAACAGGTAAGCTCTATCATCAACGATGTTTAATAGTTTGGAGTTCCATTCTGAATTCTACTCATTTGTGAAGTTGGAGAGCTATACCGTAACCAGCTATGCACAATATGCTTTCACATCTTGCTTCATAGTTATGCGGATTCTCAAGAGTACTATTAGAAGTGTTTCCAATCACTTATTACCTGGAACCAGGGGGTATGCGTACCCCTCTGGGGCTTGAGCTAGCCACCAGGCGCGTAGGCAGGTGGTGGATAGCCGAACGTCCTGTAGGAATGACAGGATAGCCTTGAATATTGAACAAGAGGCAGCGAACCAGCTCCCGTAAACCCTGGTGTTATGCGTTCCGTGCCTAGGGCTAATTGGCACCGCGGTATTGGTGTCTTAACGGAGCCTCTAGTTGCCTGGCGAACTTCTATAGTAAATTGCCTTGCCCAGTAACTCAGGAAATGCTGGGTGGACTGTCATATTACCTGAGCATATTACCTGATTATATATATATAATATATATATATATATATGTAATAATATATGGATAAGGTAATATTGGATGCGACTAATATGATTTTTAATAAGAAAGAAACTAAAATTTAAAAAAATAGGTACATATTTTTTACAATTCCTTCAATAAATTATCGAACAATGCAAACGGTCACCACCGAAATAACTGATTGTGATTAACGAGGAACTAGTGTCATTTAATTGTGTACTTCCTTTTATCGAGACGCATTCGATATTGTGTTCCACTTTCCGTCTCGAAACAGGAAGGATCTAAGTACTGCTCGCCAACACCTTGAATCCTACATTGTAAAACTCATGTGGCGAAAATACCTTAGAAAAGATTGCATACCTCAACTTCTCAATAAAAAGCAATTTGCATATTGCATCCACTGCTCATTGTACAATTTATATATATATATATATACATATATATATATATATATATATATATATATATATATATATATATATATATATATATTCTAAATATAATACCAAATATAAATACAATCAGCAATGATTTTGGCACCCTTCCAAAATAATGGAGTCGTAAAAAGAAACAAGTACTAAAAACTGCTTAATTTGCTTTCTTAAATTATTCACTTATTTTAATTTAATTAATATATTTCTTATTTTTTCCTTTATGATAATTATTACCCCTATCAACTTGAATTCTTTAATAATTTTTTCTATTCAATTTTAAGTACTGAAATTAAACTCGTTCCTTTTTTACATTTTGCGACAATATACTGTTTTCTGTAATTTCTTTTTTGTTAGGTTAATTCATTTTTGTATGCTTTTCAATAACATTTTCTGCAGTGATGGAAGTAATATGTTTATTTAATTTGTTTAATGCTTTATTCTCTTAATTTTAAACAAATATAATCGAATTATTTTTTTCAATTATTCTTTGTTACTCTCTAGAAAGGGGCAAAGTTCTACAGTTAAAAATATTCATTTCTTTTAACCAGTAGCAAGTTCTTTCTTCTGGAGTAAAATAGATAGTATTTCAGGAAAATTAGTATTCAAATATTTTTCAATGTTTACTCTTACATATTATACATAATATGTCTAATAACTAGAATTTATTGTAAGGTAAAAAAAATCTAAATATGTGCTTGCTAAATAAAATCCTGTTAGTCTAATATAATTCAGTTATTAAAATATTAAAAAAAATATTTTCAAGCTTTTATTCCGCTAGTAAAATTATGTTAATAAAGTGTGTATAATTATAATACACTCATGTTTATAAATTAAGGATAATTCAGAATCACACAGAAATTGAACTCTAAAATAAAAATTTCACATGTAGACTTATCACACACATCTTTAAGAATTAATATGCAAATTACAAGAAACCACCAGATTGCGCCGATAGTACGTCACAATGACAAAAGTGTAAGAGAGGGGTATATGAGGAATGTTTACAAAGAAATAAAATTGTTCACAAACGCTTTTAAAGCCTTTCAGTGCAATAACCGCATAGTTATGGCATAAAGGAAGCATTTGGATCATGTTTTACGTGGTAGAATTATCGGCCGTCTGTAATGTGGACGTACCCAGATGGGAGTATACGAGGAACTTGGAATCGCCCAGAGTGTATTTTTCAGGCTTTGGCAACGGTTCCAAGATGATGGTTATGTGAGTAGACGTTACAGCACAGGTCGCCTCCGAGTTACAACACCAAATGAGGACCGGTATTTAACAGTTACTGCCAAAAGAAACAGACGGAGCACAGCATCAGACCTGTCTCGTCAACTCTCTTCAGCTACCGGTACGACAGTTTCAAGTCAGACCGTGTGCAGACGCTTAGGGCATATTAGTCTATATGCTCGTAGGCCTGTCAGATGTATTCCACTTACCGCAACTCACAGTCACATGCGGTTAATCTGGAGTTGAAAGCATGCATTGTGGACACCGCAACAGTAATCTTATGTAGTGTTTTACGACGAGTCCAGATTTAGCTTTCAGTCTTCTCGCCGGACTTTCATATGGAGATGGCCAGGTACCCGTTACCACAAAGAGAACAACATTGAAGGACACCGTTACGGTGGTGCAGGATTGCTTGTTTGGGGAGGAATTATTATGGGTTCCAGAACTAACCTGCATGCTTAGAATGTAACCATGACAGGCCACATCTATCGGGATGTCCGATTGTTGCGGGGGCTGTTGCCACATCTATCGGGATGTTCGTTTGTTGCGGGGGCCATGAATGCAGAATTTCAGTTTATGGATGATAACGCCCGTCCTCACCATGCAAGTATTGTAGACGATTGCCTTCAATTTGAGGATATCACCCGTATAGACTTGCCAGCATACTCACAGGACTTGATTCCAATAGAACATGTGTGGGACATGCTTGGCCAACGAATTGCAGCCCGTCAACCCCTTCCCACATGTCTACCGGAGCTTCGGAGTGCACTACTTGATGAGTGGTGTAATATTCTCCAAGATCAGATCGATAATTTGATACTCAGCATGCCTAGGCGTTGTAAGACATCGTCTGGAGGAGGCATATTATGTATTAACCATCATACCAACCATGTTATATTGGTTTTTGTAAATAGGTTCTTTTTGGAAATTTGCTCCAGGGAGTAAAAATTGCAATTTTTATATATGATGTTAACATAAATATAACTTTCTTGCTCTTTACCTATTGCTTAATAAATAGACTTTACAAATAAGTCACATTTGTTTCGCTTCGGTCTCTTTCTTTGCCTGCACTTGCATTATCCTTAATTTATAAACACGAGTGTATGAACAAAAATTATCAAATTTTAATAAATGTTTTATTATAACTCTTTTATACATTTTTTATTTATTTAGCTCTAAGATCATGCAATTGAATTAATTAATATACATGAAAGAACAAATAAATTAAATACATCAAAGAATTGTTCACATTCCTACAATTTAGGTAGACATTAAATTGTTAAGGCACAGGAGAATTCGTAACATGGTACTTGTTCACAAGTCTTTCACAGTTCCTGTTCACAATGTGGTAAGAGATGCATAATTAAAACATCTATTGTTCCTGATGTATTAGATGATCCTGAAACTAGTAGTTGTAATGGTCAATAAATCGACTCTCTCAACTATTCAGACAGAATATCGTAGTAAGGGTAAATTGTGTTTTCCTACCGCTTGATAAGGTCACATGTATGATGTTATGGTTGTCCACTGATACATGTAATCGGAAAGAATGTTTTAGAATCATACTGTTCAGAGAGAATAATGCCTTCATAGGCTGGCCATTTTAACATCTTAAAATAGTTTTTGATTATTTTATATTTTTAATAGTTTCGTACAATGTGTTATATTTTTGCACATATTTGCATACATTGAAAATTTCTTTTCCAGTGCTTTATCTTAAAAAATATAATCTTAGCATTTCGTTAGACAAACACTACAAGGAAAATTTTCATTCTTTTCAATGACTTATAAAAAAACTTTTCTCAGTAGTATCCAGTTTTAAAAAATAATCTTCACAAAATCGAAAAATTCTTTCTTTAACTACAAAATTAAATTTCCCTTTTTTTCTTTTTTTAATCCGTAAACAAAAGATGTTATTTTAAGGTGATAGTTAGAAAAATCTGAATAAAAATGTAGCTCAGAAAAAATAATAATAATATAACTAATTTTGAAATATTATGTTTCAAGTAAAATTATTTAATAAACAAGACTGAAATGCTTGATTTTTTCATGAACTTTGAGATAAGATACATCATAGTAATTACTATGGGACTTAAAAAATTAATTTTCTGAGATGATAAAATCCAGAAGTTAAGAATGACATTTAAATGTAGAAAATATTTTAATATAAATGACATTTAAATATAAAATGTTTTTTAATTCGTAAATAAGAATTGATTTTAATGTTAATATCGCTAACAATGAGAAACTGTAAACGGCTAAATTATAAACAGTTGTATAGTTAAAAAAATGTTTGCAAAAAACAAATGTAATATAATAAGTCAAAGTGTTTTACTCATTACTATTTACAAATTGAATTTATAAATTTCCACTTTATTTTAAATATGTATCTCATAAAATATTTTTCATTTATTTTTCAAATTAAATTTTAATTTCCTATATATTATTTTCACATTCTCGAAAATAAAGAGTATAATTGAATGCAAAATTATAGATTATATTGAAATTTTTTACGTGAATTTTTACGTTTACGTGAATATTAGATTTTTTCTCTAATTTAATATTACACATATAAATTCAGTTTGTTACTCTGATTTCCTCTATTTGATGAGGAAACTAAATTTAGACGATTACAATGTGTAAATTTACAATTTTATGTAAGATTTCACATTACTGTAAACTGACCAATCATATTCAGGTTTTGTTTACTGTATAAAAAGAAAATTAGAAAAGAAAACAACCCTTCCACAAAGTTTCTTTTCTCATTATTATGATAGGTAAAAAATAGGAAAATAAAATGAGTTTTAATAAGTCAACTATAGTAAATATGTATAATCAATTTTTTAATATTACAGTGATTTGTCATATGGTAATTTTTTCCAGAAATATTAACTTGATTTTATATTTTCATAGACTAATATTAATATTTCAACAGCTTAAAATTGCATTTGTTTTGCTTATACAATTTAAGGATATAAGTTAACATAATTCTTTTAGTTTTTATATATTATCCCTCCATAATAATCTTTGATTCAGACTACATTAGTACATTGCTTTCAGTTTATAATACCAATATCTTTAAAGTAAGTATGCGAATTGTTTTATCTGTTCTTTATATTATGGGATTTTATGATTTTAACAATCTTCGTAAAATTTACACCACTTCAAATATTATATAAGCACTATTAAAAAAATTGATGAAAAAAGGCAAAATGTTTTGAAAATATTTTTAAAAAATTCAATTTATTTCAATATTTAATATATTTCCCTACATAAATTTTATCTTTATATATAAGAATAACTTTGCTTATATTAAAATGATTGCAGTAAATTGAAATGTACGAATCATTCTTGAAATATATGGATTAATTGGTTGAATACTAATAATAAAGGATTTTTTCTCCTATTACTCTAATACATTGATTCTGGAAAAATATGTTTCAGATATTTTTCAAACATTTTCTATATTTTTATACTGCTCTTAACAATTGACTCCCATACTAATTCATAAGAATCTGACATTTCTGATAAACAAGTATTCTTTAGAAATTAATGGCATTTAATGTAAGAAGAAAGCAAGAAAAAAATAAAATAATATTTAACTCATGCTTATTAATTTGAGAAATAAAACTAAAATTTAAACTATTTCTGCGCCAGTTTCAAAATTAGATCCTGGTAGTAGAAGGTTCAAATTGATTACTCGAACTTCAATTATTTTTATTAAATGCATTTCAGCGTTATGTTTTTCCTCATTTGTTTTATTACAATTCCAAATGCATATAAATTATTTTTTCAAAAAATTGAAAAAGAAATCTAACCCTATGCAATTATTTTCATAATGCTGGAATTGAAAACTATATAAAATTAATGTTTAATGAAATTATCATAAAGTAATTTAAGGAATATATAATTAAAAATATACAAATATGTCAAAACAAGCCTAATATATTTTTTTAAAAAATAGACATATCATTCTTTTCTCTCCCTATTTAAGAAAATTAGGATATACATAGGAGGAAAATTAAAAGTCAAATATATAAGAATCAATCTTTGCTAGATTTAAAATAGCGATTCTTTTTAGAACTGATATCCCAATAAAAAATAGAAAATAATATTTGAGCAGGCAAATTTCAACACAAATATTACAACCAGTTTCAATCTAAAACTAATTATTTTTTATCTTATTACATTATTATTATTATCATTACATTACGTTATTATTATCATTACATTACATTATTATTATCATTACATTATTACATCATATTATTAGCCTTACATTATTATATTTATTCCATACTATACTAATTTCAAAATATTTCAGTGCGTTTTCTTTTAATATACTGCAACAATCGCTGAAAATACAATAATTTTGTTTCAAAATATTTAAATTTTATACGAAAGAAAAAATTGATTAACAGAATTTTATTTGAAACACATTATGAGTAAATAATTATTAAAAAAGATAAGAAACATAAATATTAGTGTTAATCTTTTATTACTATCAATTTTTCTTTAAAATTGTTTATTTGTCACCTTCCTATTAATTTTTGAAACTTTAACTTTGAAAGAGGATTTCGTCATATTCCTAAAAATAATTTTTATAAACATTATTTTGCCATATCGCTAAATATCAGAAATCAATAACAATAAACATTGGTTTGAATATTTCTAAATATTTCAATTGAATATCTAGTAATATTCAAATAATAAGTATTTATGTCTATAAATATTCAAAGAAAATAACTATTTAAGAGGTCAATATTCAAAAATGGATATGTGCTATTTGGGTACATATATTTATTTGATTATGTCTTCCAATTTGTAACACAAGTGCTTGTAAGATCCACATGATCAAAATTATTTCTAATAAAATAAAAAAATCAACAGTATAAATATTTATCCAAATTAATCCACAAAAATGTTTAAAAGACATTTCTTTCATTAGATTTCACAATATTTTTTATAAAATATATGTTTTTATTTCAGTTAAACCTTTCTCATTGAAACTGATTTTTAAAACTATATATCATTCTTAATATTTTTAGTTTGATATATTTCTTGTGAATTCAAATAAATTCAATAAAAAAATTAACTTAAAAACAAGATTAATTTATTCTAGAACTTCCCTATTTTGAACAGGACTAAAATAATTTTATTTCTAATATTGTATTATATATGTGAATTAGTCATTGATTTGCATAAATTTTAATGTGATTAACAAACTTATTTGAATTATTATATAAATTTATATGAAACACAGATATAGAAAGGAAATATGATTATTATTTGAATTAGAAATTTCTCCGTGTGCTGGGCACAATCCATTCAGCCTTTCCTCCCTTCAGAGGTTTGATAAAACTGAATAACAAGCATGCTTGGAAACTTAGACTGGAGATTTTGCGTGAGGCTGAGCACCTAACCGGATTATACGCTTCGCCTCCCAGGGCCCATATAGGCACTATAAGCCTTGGCCTTTTTAGGCTTTACCGCCACTCAGTTTAATTTAGAATTAGGATTTTTAATTTAATGCAAATGCAATCACGCATCAAAAGTTTTACTAAGAAGTAAATATTTTTTAAATAATTTCAGAAACAATCCATTTTATACAATTATCTTAATTTAAGAATTTCTCTCAAATATAATACTTTTAAATTTATTTTATATAGACTAAATGTGCAATCGAAAAATTAAGCTTTAGAAATGTTGAATTTTTTATCCATAAAAAGGTTTAACTATTTTATAACTCTAAATGCTACTTGGGCCCTCAAAGTTTTCAGTAAAATTTGATACTTTCATTATTTAAAATTTCTTTTCAAGTAATTTTCTAATAATATTTGTACACAATTTAATTTATACAAAAATTATAATTGAAAATATTCTATAAATCGATTTATTTTCATGTAAAAATGTACTTAAATGTACAATAAAATGTATCACAAATAAAAAAAAAACAATAAGGTTGGAATTCAAATTGTAAATAGTCTTTCATTTGTCAATGCTTGCAGTGATATCATTAGTTACGTAATCGTCTCATGTTTAGCAGGTATACCAGACACCAACAATCCGTAGAATAAACAACATTTATCTAAAAAACAGACACCAGGTTGCTTGTGGAATACAAGCAACCTGGTGGACATGTTTGCTGCCTGCCTGAGGAAGTGTGAAAACTGACCTTTCTGCAATACCATGCATGCTGCTTAACAGAAATGAGAGTTATTTGGGTGTTTCGTATATAAAAAGTTTCATATAAAATTTCAAAATGGTTATATTATTTTTAGAATTTTTTCTCCTTTTTTACAGGTGTGAGTGTAGTTTTCTTTATTTTTATAATAAATGTCATAAGATATTCTCTGAAATACTGAATGCATAATTCAAAAATGTTTTATAAACTTAAATCTCGAATATAATATTTAAAAAGACTTCATATGATCTGAAAATTACGTTACATCATTTTGCTGGGTACATAAAATATGCATTAACGATCATCTCATGTTTGAGAATGTCTTTATACTCATAAAATGCGACGTTCCGAAACAAATGTAAAATATTATCACTGCGATAGAGTTGACATAAGAAAAACCCAATCCCTACCTAATTTTCAGGGTATTCTGAACCGTAAGTTAGGTATGACAGTAACCCTAATGTCAAATGCAGATACGTCATTCCTTTTTCAAATAATATCCTGGATAGTTAGTTTCAATAATTAGTATTCTCTCTACTTTTTTATTTCCTGTTTATTATGAGGTCATTCATGTCTACTTCTATTAACAAGTATTTATTTTCAACTGCCAAAAATTATTAATTTCTTAAGTTTTATTTCAGACAACAATACCATAAAATTTAAAAAAAATGATTAAAAATAATAAATGTGTTATTTAATAAATACTCCATTTTTAAAGATTTTCATTGAGTTTTACATGCATAATTCCATTAGTGGAAACTAAAATACTTATGTTAAAACGGAATTATCAGAAATGAATATAAATTCATACTTGTGTTGCTGATTTCTTTGTAGCCTGAATAAGTGATGAAAATTATGAATCAAAAAGTAATTAACAGTCAAAAAAATTTTCAAATGAATTAAATTTTCAAAATGGCGTGAATGCAATAAAGTGCTGAAATGAGAACATGCAAAGTCAGTTGAAACCATAATGACATTTAAGGCTACAAAAGACATAAATTGACTCTTAGAAATCAGCAACACGCTATTCATGATCTCCAGGTCTCTTTCTTCTTTATTATTTACTATTTATTAAATTTTATGAATGATAGTTCAAAATATATGAATTTTAGGATTCAATCTTTATCTTTGTAAACGTATATCTTTTTAATTAATATGTTTAATTTCTTACAACCTAGAAAAAATTTAAAAATGTTTTTTAAATTAGTAGCGTGATCAAATTCTTTTAAATATAAATTTATTACTTTCTTGTAATCAATTTTATTTTGAAAAGATCAACAATTACTAAAGTATTTTAATAAATGTTTTTATAGAAATTGTGGTGCAGATTTATTTCAAGTTCTAAAATCACAACAAATGTGTGATATGGAATATTTTTTATTTCGTAACATAAAAATTTCAAAAGTTTATTTCATTTTATTCTTCTGTTATCTTCCATGAAAGATAAAGAATTTAGATATTATCTCTTCTGTTTAATAAGTCATTAAGGTGAAAAGGAATTCAACAATAACATATAAATAGAAGCCATTATTATGACAATAATGTTTATTATGAATGATTTTTCATTTCACAATAAAATTTCCTCAATGAATACTTACGAATTTAATTCACGCATCGCTCCGCTTATGTATGTTTAATCAATATAATTTCTTTTTTCCCAAAGTTAGAAATTTAGGGTAACTAAATAAATTATTTTGAGCTGAAAATTTGTCTTTCGATATAATCTTATGTCTTGAAGTACAATATTAATTTCCTTTAAAAAATTAAATCGAAAAAAAATGCTGGATAATTAATTTCAAAATTTTTGATTTTAAAAAAACAAATTTAAAATTAAATCATTGCAATTATAAATTTTACTATTATTTATCCATCTCCTTGAATAATCCAAGTTATGTCAAATTCATAGATATTGCAATTAATTTTTATTCCAAGATGTCTTGAATATACCAGAATTCGTCACTAATATTAGCTTTATCCTGTTTTTACGAGATCTAAAACCCAAAATGAAAAAAATGTTTTGCAGTTTCAAAATTGATAGTATCATACAGTGTTTTGATTATTTTTTCAATACATACATTTTGATTTATTAATAATATTGCAACTGTGACTCATCGATCAATTGGAAATGTTGACGATAAAACTAATGCCAGTAAGAAATTCGAAATTTGCAATTCAACTTGAAATCTGCATTGTATATATTTTAAGTGCTTGTTTTAGTTCCTTATACTTGAACTTGATCGAGACAACAAAAAATACGATTTTCTATTTTCTTAAAAAAATTTTAAATTACAGTTGATATCAAAAATGACGTGTGATAGTATAGATATAAAAATAATATTCCATTTATTCCTCGAGAGTTGCTTTCTCCCTGTAACCACGTTTCAAATTCTTTTGAAAGAATTTTTTTTGAGGTGAGTTATAGAAAAATTTGTAGAAAATAGATCGGTAGCACAGTTAACGTGAACGTGAATTGTCATGAATGTTTATCTCTAATATGTAGTACTAAATTGATTGGTTGATTTTTCACTCGATGATCATTGGCTGCATATTAGGACCGTCTTCAAAGGATTTCAAAGCAGTAGAATCATCCACACCTAACTCGAACTCTCTCAAACTCTTTCGAACTAACGAACATTTGACCTGAAGAATCGAACACTAACCGTTTGATTATTGACTCGTCTCAACTGTTATCTCAGAGAAAACATGAGGTAGACAAGAATAACATATATTTGCGATAGACACAGATTTTTCAAAAAAAAATTCTTCCTATTAAGCTATGTAAACATCGGAATTCAGTCTAAGATCCAAACTTTAAAGGAAATTATAGTTTTTCATATAAAAAAGATTTTGATGAAAAACCTCCTGAATAATGATAAATATTTTCAATGAAAAAGAATACAAAAATAGTTCGGCGCTTGATTTTAGAAAATGCTTCCAAAATGTGAATATCCTAGAAATATGAAATTTTTCTGTATGTCGAATTTTTCTTGAATATTTTCATCTTGAGGTGGGAAAGAGGTTTCTTACGTAGCATTTATTGAAATGTGATTTTCAGAAAAAATGATTGGAGTAAAAATTTATTGTGAATTGGCCCCTTGATGCTGCTATTATCTTCAGTAATGAAGCACGTTTTTACTTCATTACCCCTTATCGTTTTACTTGATGAAACAATCTTTCTTGCGGTACATCTCAAAACTAAATTTTCAAACACATCACTTCATTAACCAGATTCAACTGAAAGATACAATTGGTCGAATTAATTCTCGTAGATATTTTGAAATGATTAGAAGACAGAATGCTTTAGAAATCCGTTATATAAAAAACACATTTAAAGATTATAAAGTTTCTATCAAAATATTTTAATAAAAATTAAATTATTTAAAACTTGAATATAAAGTTCTTTCATTTTCAGAAAAAATTTTCATTCATCATCAATGTTTTTAAAGGAAACAAGCTTTTATACTTTATCTTGTATTTATTAAAAAATTTGATTAAAGATTATAAATTACAAAAATCTTAGCTCCAAGCAAAGTATTAAAATTTTTAGGTGATTTTATCAGCATGTATGTTTAAAAACAACACATTTGAATAGTTTTTTCCATACATTAAATTGATAAAAATATTAATTTAAAAAAGAACTTTGTTGTCACTTGAATAAATTATTGCGATCTTAGAATATTTCTTTAGTTATTTTAGTTTTGGAAGAGTTAAAACAAAGGCATAGTTCACTTTGTAAATTTCATTCCAGAAAATGTACCATGATGAATGAAATTCCTTCTTTCAACAGGTATAAATAAGATTGATTTAAAGGATACAGGATGTAAATTTTTGAAAACAAAAGTGAATACAATATTAAAAACATGTTTATGGAAAAATATCTAAAATTATACAGGTAAGCAGTATTAATGAATGATTAACGACAAGTTTAAGACAAGGCATACATTTAATGCATAGGAAGAGTTTTAACACAGGGGTTGTCTAAAATAATGAAAACCTCATATCAAAAGAAGGGTTTTGAATCTAATATGATATGGGAACACCTGTGACCGACAAAACTATTTAAGTCTTCCTTCAAATGGATATTTATATTCATTTGATATATATATATATAAATAAATATATATATATATATATATATATATATATATATATATATATATATATATATATATATATATATATATATATATATATATATATATATATATATATATAAACTACAGGGGCTCTATGTTGCTTAACTCGGGTGACTGGGCAGGCCACGGAAAGTGTGCAACTGATATCTCTTGTCTTTGAGAATATGATTGAAAAACTCAACTACGATGAATCTGGGAATTACCATCTTAATGAATGCTATCCCCAGACGGAAACAATGTTTGCTGCCTGAAAAAGGGACACGGTCACTGTTAATGGCCTAGCCATGTAAAATACTATACTGCAAAGCACGAGATGAGGCCACAAGTCATTATGGAATCACCCCTATCCTTCACTTTAGGAAACAGATAATAAAAGTTGTAGGTTTCAACGGGAGTTCGCCACACGTAATTTTCTCTAAGGATCGGAGGTATTAGAGGGGGTGTATGCTAAGCATACATATTTAAATTAATCCGCAATCCTTTTCTTTATAGTCTTTGTACTACTGTATTCGTAGTTTTTGTTATACATCTGTAACAAGGAGTTCTGCTGAAGTAGCTCTGCCTTAAACGTATTCTTTTTGAAATTACCTTTGAACTGTCAGTTCTTCAGCGAATGGTCATTATTGAATTGTACGTGTTCTTTCATCTCAGCAATCACTTTTTGCTTCAGGGAAAAATAATATAAACCACTAAACCTTTCTCATACGCTTTATCTCTGAACTTTTATTTCTGGGTTGCTTCTATGTAACTTGCCTATTATGCACATTTGGTCTTTTTTTTTTTATTTTTTTTTATTTTTTTATTTTTTTTTTATTTTTTTTTTTTTGCATTTTTATAAAGATTTTCTTACAATGATAATAAAACGTATATATGTACAACAAACAAATAACATTTTTCAGGAAATTTTTCACTAGGAAAATTCTAATGTATCATTTAGACCATTCGACTAACAGAGGATTTGGCAGCCATAATTGTGTCACAGATTGTCATATATCTCTTATTAATGTTTCCTCATTTAGTGAAATATTTCATAATCTCAATTCCATTCATTTTTCTTGAAAGGCATTATAGTTCTAATAACTGTAGAATTGCAGCCTTTTTCTTACAAATTAAAAGTTAAAATTCTCGAATACTAAAATTAAGTGACTAAATGATGTACTAGAAATCTCGAATAAAAACTAAAACATAAAATTGGAGTCTTTTTGTGACACTCTAGTATTTAAATTGAATTCTATCACATAAACTCTCAAAACATATTTTCAACAAATAAAAACGTTTCTCGCAATATAAAAAATATACAATCGCTAAATTGACTACAGATATTAACTTTTATAATAATTAGAACTAGAAAACAAAAAAATAATGAAACATCATTTGTGGCCAAAGCAAAATATTAAAGAATTACACTTCGTTTCAAAAACTTTTAACTGCGGTAACGAAAACTTAAAACTTCGTTAAATATAAATCGAAAGAAAGAAAATGTCTAAAAGGTCAATTTTGATAAATTTTAAATTCCAAGTCAGTTAAATGTAATGGAATGAAAAGCACGACCCAATCTTTATTTCACCACAGTTGCTCTTGAAATTTACTTTGCAACAATCGATATTTAATAATTTTCTTTGCTTTTCATTATAACCGAAGGAGATTCTTTTTTACTCCTCTTTCTTTCAGCAATCCAACTATCTTCTTTACTTTATTATTGAAACTATAGTAACTTAATTTTCTTTGCAATCGAATTTTACTCAAGATAATTTTTTCAGGTATACTTTTTCTAAGAGTTTCATTATTTACTGCATTTCTATTTATTTATATTTTTCATTATTTCCATTCACATCTGAATGATCGATATTGGGTTCTTGAGAAAGAAAGCAAGTAAATGGAAATGTCTTGTTAAGAGAAATTCGGCGATCTTGTTCTATATGCAGCAGATTTTTTTTCACTTATATAAATGTGCATTTATTTAGAATGAATTTGAGTGCTGCCTATATTGAAGATTTATTTTCTAGGAAAGTAGCTGTAGATCATAAAAATCTTTATATTTGTTTCAATTCTATTGATATCTCTTCTTGTTCTTATTGCTATCTTGAAGTATTCATGTGCCTTAAGAGAGCTTTAAAAATAAAACATATGAAAATATTCCTTCAATATCTTCAGATTTTGCACATAAAATATTCAAATCTGTTTTAACGGAGAATCCTTTTAACTTGCTAAATATGTAAGGATTATTTCACCTGCCTTAGAAAATATTTGCCTTTCACAAAATAAGGTATTAAAAGGGTAAAATATCTCAAAGCAAATTAAGTTTTAAATATGAATGATAAAATGTAAAAGATTTTTCGTGTGTCTTTTAATCTTTACCTTTGTTGTAATAAGTAATAATTATTGCCACTGCTTTAAGTTCTGTATGCCTCTGCATATAAATAAATTAATTATGAGGCTGGAAATAATGCAAAATCCATATTAATTTGTTAGCATTCAAATAAATTTTACATTTTTTTTGTGAAAATAAGCTATTTTACATTATATGAAGATTCTAATAATTTAATCTTTTAAACTTGTTTTTAAATCACAAATAAAATGCAATCGAATATTTACTTTTCAAAGGTTTAATTTATTTAAATACAAGAAAAAAGTAAAAGTGTTTTATTACGCAAGCTTTAAATTTTGTTCCTAAGATTTTATCCAAACAAACAGTTATAAAAATTCATATTAACTGAAGTCAAGACCTATTAGTTGAACTATTAGATATTTAGATAATATTTACAGAAAATACAAAGGAAAAATAAAAATCGCCATAACTGTGAAAAAAAATATTTGTAATAAGGCACAGGCATGCTTTATATTAAATATGCTCATTATTTTGAAAAATTCAATCTGATAGTAAAAGGAAAATAGCATGGCAACAGAAGAATGCTGTAGAGTCTTTTGAGCATACACCACGTAATATCTTCCATGAGGAATTTTCAAAGATAAAGTGCTGAAAATTACATATCTTGAGAGAGAAAACGCAATCTGTATGTATTTATCTTTCGGTATAAATACCTAAGTATTTATGGCAGAAATAGCACTTGCAAAAAAAGGAAACACAAAGCTCATCACTCAGTGTTTAAATATTACTAAGATTGAACTCGAAACCTTCCTCTCAAAAACGTATAGCTCAATAACTAATCCACTGTGTTTTCAAAGTACATGTAAAATTTATCAACAAATAACTAAACAGAAGAAACAACACATTTACCTTTATCAGAGTCTATAAGATTGGTAATGTAAATTTCTAACTAGTTTTAATTATTTCAAAGCTTTATTGACATAATGATTGTGAAATCTGTATCCATAGGATAAAAGAGTTTGTGTTAATTCATGCTATCTTTCAAAATATTACATCATTTTTTCCATTCGGATTTACAATATCTCAAAAGACATCGATAATATTATGCAACTGATCATCCAATAATATAAAAAGCATTATTCAAAAGTCATTAAATGCGGAACCGCCAACTATATCAGCGACTCCTAACACCAATATTAATATTAAAATAGGATTTTAAATTATAATTTAGGACTAAGAATTCTGACAAAATATTACTCAATCAACTTAATATAATCTCTGCTCACTCTAAAATCATACTTTCAAATTAATCTAATGAAAGTAGAAATATTATCGATTTACTTTAAACTTATAAAAGCTAAAACTGCCAGTTGCTGTAGCAAAAACACTAAATCAACACTGATAGAACCTTTTTCAAAAATGTTTTAATATAAAAGTAATATATTTTGCAATTTTATCAAAATGAAGAAGATATCATTTTTTAATTATAATTCAATATCATCAATACAAATAGTTAATTATAAATAGAATTCTATAATTATTTATATACCTCAAATAATACTGTGGTTTTAAAACGAAAACATTTTTTTACAAAAAGTCTATCTTCAATTTCAGACATCATTAGCGATTTTTTTTTCAAAAATATAAATCTTGCATTATTTCACGTATGAAAAGCTCAGTTCTTTTTATACCATGTAGAAGGAAAACCATATTGATCTTATAAATCAAGAGCTAAAGCTTTTTTCAGTATATCACAAATTTTACATTTAAATGATATTCAAGAACAGATAACCAGCATACACATTTAAAACATCTAGCAGAAATTATTCCTATATCAAATTGATACTACTTTGAACTTCGAGAAATTTAAAAAATTTACTGATTATCTTCAAAAAAATAATATGTTTAAAAAGCACATTTCAGTAAAATTTTTCAATCAAGATGTGTCTTATAATATACAATAGTTTCATTTTAGCATTAATTCCTCTAAAAATAAAAAAGCTTAAAAAAATCTATTTCTAAAAATGTACTATAATAAGAATATAAGAAAAAATGACAATTATTATCTATGTATGATGATTTTAGTGTAATTTCTATTCCATAGATATTATCTCTGTAATATCTCATCGTCAACAGCATGCTAACCAGTTGTGGATACTGGCCTTAATCTGAAGTCTTCCCCATATTACTCTATTCATAGTTACCTCCAGTTTCTTATTTTTAGCTTAGCAAATCATTATCTAAGATGTCCTTCTATCTTTTATTAGGTATTTTTCTAAATCTTCTACGTAAAAGAATTGCATTAAAGATCTTAAGAGCTGTTTTCTTAGCATGCATTATCAGAAAGTGACATGCCCAACTCCTCTCCTGCTTAGTTTTATATATTAAATAACTTAATCCTTTTTTAGAAATTTTATAGATTTCAAAATTATTCTCTGTAATGCATAGTCTACAGATATAATCTCTGTAATGCCTAGTCTTAAGATATTATCTCTGTAATGCCTGGTCTACAGGTATTATCTTTGTAGTGCCTAATCTACAGATATTATTTCTGTAATGCCTTGTTAATAGATATTATCTCTGTAATGCCTAGTCTACAGACATTATCTCTGCAATGCCTAGTCTACAGATATTATTTCTGTAGTGCCTAGTTTACACATATTATCTCTTTAAAGCTTAGTCTATACATATTATCTCTGTAATGCTTGGTCTACAGACACTATCTCTGTAATACTTAGTAAACAGATATAATTTCCGTAATGCCTAGTCTACAGATATTATCTCTGTAACGCCAAGTCTATAGATATTATCTTCGTAATACCTAGTCAACAGATATTATGTAATACCTAGTCAACATATATTATCTCTGTAATGCCTAGTCAACAGATATTATCTATGTAATGCCTAGTCAACAGATATTATCTCTGTAATGCCTAGTCTACAGACATTATCTCTGTAATGTTTAGTTTACAGATATTATCTCTGTATCGTCTAGTCAATAAACATTATCTTTGTAATTATCTGTGGACTAGAGACATTACATTAAAATCAGCACACGAGCATACAAAAATAAATTGTGAAATCAACTTCAAGGTGATTATGATGGATGAGATATTTAACAATAAAAAGGAATATAAAAACTAATAATCAAATAAAAGAAATTCTGTTAAAGTAACTGAAAAAACATTTCTTGTTAAAAATTTCAATAAGTATTCTCCAGAAACAGTGTATTCAACAGCACTCACATAAAAAGAAACAACTTAAAAACAAGAGAATTTACAGATTTGAAAACATATTTAACATCACAGTTAAATTCCAACACTTGAAAACATGTATAACATCACAACAAATTCCAAGTCATTTATAATCATTTTCAACCTTTCCAACAGTTATTTTTAAATACAATTATTTTCTGTAGTCTTCAAAAATGAGTAAATTTTCTTTTTCACAGTAAATTCAATGATACTTCATTCAAGCTCACAGTTACTTCATACAAACATATTTGCATGGCCTCTACCCATAAAAAAATGTTTTTGAAAAATTCATCATAGATATATTTTTTTTCATAATTGCAACTCCATAACTACAAACTATTTTGAATGTAGAAACTATAAATATACCTCGAGAACTTTTTCATATATATCGTAATTATTCATATAATAAAAACTTGTTCTAATAAAAACTGAAGCTTCCCAGGTAAAGCACAACAGTTGTTTCTAGGAACGGAATAAAATTTTTAAACGATACTCTTGAGTAACTGTTAAGAACTGTATTAAAAACTCAAAGAAATTAAGTAATTTATATCAATAATAATTCAAAAACAAAACGAAATACTTATGTTTAAACATTTTAAGAATTTCTTGTGCCAGAAATTTTTAATCATTACTAGGAAATATCTCATCTCAACGTTCAAAAAACACAAATGATTACAAACGTAGCCATGGAACACAAAAATCTTTTTCGCAACTTCTAATTAGAGTTGCTAAAGCCAATCAGAACAGCCAAAAACTTCCATAATTGTATTTTTTTTCTTCCTCATAATCGGACAGGCACTCCTCTCTTCTATGTAACAACAGAAAAGAAAATTATTTTAAAAAAAATTTCGTGCTCCGTAACAAAATATGTTATAAAATAAAGAAATATTTAAAGCGTTGAAAATCTTAGAACAATTTTGCATCATTCTTTTAAGAAAAACAATCCTTTTTCACTTTAGATAGCATAAGCGACACAAAAATGTATCAAATATACATTCATGAACTTGAATTCAAAATTATTTTTACATTTTTTCGCCATTCTTATTATACAACACAGAATTATTTCACCTGCTTTAAGCTTTTATTTTCTATATGGAATTTTTAGCTTGAAAAAATCATAAATTAGCAACTTTTTTCCTTGTGTAAATCAAAATATCACAGCATAAACAATTTGATCAGATAGTGCTTCACAATAATAGTAATTGGTAATCATAATTAATGAACTAAAAATATTAATAAAATTAAGAATACTGCGTAAAATTATTACTCATATAATTAATCATTAAATTTTAAATTGATTATAAAACTCATTTTCAGTAAACATAGACTATGGAAGGACAAATGAGATGATTAAACAAACTACAGTTCGTGAAATCCATAAATACTATCACAACTTCAAGCAATTAAATTCTTTGCAAAATAGAGTAAGAGGAAACAATTAATTAAAGTTTTGCATATACAGGTTTTAACAAGAATATAAGGTGTTATTAACAGAAGAGTCTCTGACTACTTATGCAATGTCTTTTATTTCTAAATCAATTATAGATTCCACACAATCGTACAATACACCACAAACTTTTATCCTTCCCTGTAATACTTTAATAAAATTCAATTGATTCAACTTTTCAAACGCTTTGCAATAACTTAGAATAATATTGTGTTTACTAAAATTGTAAAATTCTGTCAATTCTTGTTTGAATAATTTACAGAATGTAAATGCTATTCATTTGGCACACATTTGGTTCTCCTTTTCATTTCGTATACATACTTACCTAACAAATGAATTAAAATGAAGATTATTCCCAATAGTTTTAACTGAAATGCAATATTTTATCCATAGTTAACGTTAAAGCTCATGTACACAATTGTCTTACTAATTCCCTCAAATTGGGAATAACAACACTAGCAGCATTTGGAAAATTAATAAATATGCTTGATGAAGATACAATATCTGACAGATCATGCTAAAATTACTTCAAAAAAATGTGCAAAAGAAGATTCTGACCTTCTTGTAAACCTGCTCTAGACCATCTTTGATCGACGATGCTATTATAAAGGTGATATTAGAGTAAAATCTTTTTTACAACGACAGACATTGTGGAAAAGCTTAATTCTGTTTAACAAATCCTTCTAGATTATACATGGGAACTAGGATAGGTATAGAAATATTCAAGATAGTGTCATACGGGTTAAGTGAGAAGTATTTGAATGATCGAATCATCATATGGAAATCTTTGTTTGCACGGTAAAAATCGAACTATTCTTTAAACAGTTGATTACTAACGATGAAAAGTTGATTAGAAACGAAAATATAAGGAAAAGATCATTTTTTTAAACCAATTCCACTTCTAAGCCAGTTGAGCTTTAAAACGATAATATTGTGTATATGGGGTGATATTCAGGGATCAATACATTTTGAGCAATTATAACAAAACAAAAAGTTAAAATCAAAGTTGTACTTTCAATCGTTGACAGATAAAAAAACAGCTCTTCAAGAAAAGATTTTGATGATCGTCAATAGAAAGGAAATCAACTGTTTCGTGATAATATTGAGCCACGTTCTTCTTAAAGACTCTTGAAAAACTCTAGAATGAGATTGAAAATTCTGCCACATCCATCTTACTTCCTGGATATAACTCTAATATGACTCTAATATTGATTCAAATGTTTACCTACAGCAATAAGAATAATCTTCAAAAATGGTGTACATAAATTGCCATCACATTGGCAAAATGCCATAAATAATTATGCTAATGTTTTTATTATGTATATATATATATATATATATATATATATATATATATATATATATATATATATATACAGAGAGAGATTGTTTAATTACAAAAATAGACAAAACTTAAACTTTCCTGTCGACTAAATATATCCAACTCTATTTCTTTCATAATCTTTAATATCAAATATATTATATATAGAAATATACTCATGTCCATAAATTAAGGATAATTCAGAATCACACAGAAATTCAACTGTAAAATAAAAATTTCACATGTAAAATTATTGCACACATCTTGAAGAATAATATGATCGTTTGACGAAATCGCTTTCTGAGTTCTTTTTCACTTCAAACTTTCACATTAAATCAAAGAAGGATGCAAATTAGACATGTATAGTTCATCTCAATATAAGGGTCTTCGGTTAAGCATTGAATGTATAAGTGTTTGAAGTTTATGGTAGGAACTCTCTTAACCATTTAATTTTGTTCATTTACTTGCTTTATGTTTCCAACTCTGAGTATTCAATATTACTAAACATAACCAACTGCTTTCAAAGTTGAGCTACGCTTTAATGACAAGATCGTTTATTAAATTTGACACTTTTTCATTTGAAATTTCAACTCTGATATATGGATAATAGACCTTATCAATTGGAATTATTAAAACATAGTTAGGTCATGAACGTGACATCTTTAGTTAGTAAGTTAATGATTTTTTAGGAAAATATTAATATAAGATTTTTGTTGGATGAAACTAATAAAGATTTCGTAACGTAATCAAATTTTGGCACATTTATTGCCAAAAATGTCCTCTTTAAATAAGACATACTTTGTTTTTATCTTTAGCACACTCTTAAGATATAAAATGAAGTATTTTCGCAACTCAAATATTTTGAGTAAAAGGAACTTCAGACAATTCTAATGTAAACGTTAATGTTTTCGTGAACTATTAATGTATAAAATGTTTCAAGTTCTTACTTTTTATCATTAAAAGCTGAAATGGATTTGCAGATAAGATATTTTTTCTTTTTTCACTTTTTGAAGTGAGATTTCTTCTTGCTTTACCGTCTCCGGAGCAACAAATAAACTGTAAAGCACGCAAGTCTATTCAAGTGAAGCTCTTTTTCATCATTACTATTTTCTAATGGTCTTCAAATCATTTTTGTCTGAACAGGACACTTGTTTTTTTCACAAAATTTGGCAATTTCCTTGCTTACTTTTCTAATAGTTTTATCTATTTATGTTATATCTAATAATTACTTTTACTATTTAAAACTTACTTCATTTAAGACATTTCGGCAAAATACCCAACCCGGAAAACAAAAGGTTTCAACTTTTCGACTCAAAAAGATGGAATATCTTATCTTTCATTTCATTTATATGTCACTAAAAATGGCATAAAAATTGTATTTCCCCAAAATACTTAAAAAAAACTATAAAGGAACCTTTACACTGATTTATTTAAGTATATAATTTTTTTTTCATTGATTCGTTTAATTTGGATAATTTATTATATTGTTGAGAACTCTTTGCTTCTGCTTATTAAAAATTTTTAATCTGGAAAGCGTATTGTATAGCATATAAATGATAACTGAAGAAGTTTTGTTGCTTCTAAACACAGAGAAGAACAAGCAACACGACACCATTTCATTAACTTTCTTAAAGTTAGTCCTAGTAATTATAAAATCATTGTATAGTGTTTAACTTTTAGGTTGGTGCGTATGAAATGTCGGATTCTTAAGTGATTGTATAAAACTGCATATCTTTCTTCAAAAGCTGTTTATTCAATCAAAGTATGCTCCATTCGCTTCAATACACTTCTCCCAACGAGATTTTAAAGCGTAGATGCCTGTCTTAAAAAATTTTGGTTTTTAGAATTAATAAACTCTGATATCGAGTTTTTTAGACTGTCTTCATTTTCATAGTGTTTGCCCCTTAAAAACAGCTCTAAATGCTTGAAAAAATGAAAATCGGTCGGCGAGAGATCCGGTGAATATGGTGGATGCTGCAATGATGAGCATACGTTTAACCGATCCAGCTTATTTCGCTCTGTCAGTGCGTGCGGTACCCACTTGTCCATCTTCTTAACCTTGCCAATCTCAGAAAGGTGTCTCAATATCGTTGTATGGTCAACTTTCATCCTGATAGCAAGTTCCCTCGTGGATACGGCTGGATCCGCTTCCACTAGAGCCTTCAGGTCATCATTCTTCACAAACGTTTTGGGTCTTCCGCGCGGCTCATTTTGCAGTGAAAAATCGCCAGTCCGAAATTTTTCGAACCAACGCTGCACTTTCCGATCGTTAACCGTATTCTCCCGAAACGCTTGGTTTATGTTGCGTGCAGCTTTTGCAGCATTATTACCAAGTTTGTACTCATATAAGAAAATGACGCGAATGTCGGCAGAATTCATATCGGCAATAAACTCAAAAGAAATAAAAAAGGGAAGACCTTCGAGAAAACCTATTTTGCTGAAATGAGTCTCTGGCAATGGACAATACGAGTATGAATGAGGTTATGCCAAATACAAAAGTATAACGAAAACAGGGAGGAAAACGTCCGCATGTAAAGAGAATCCGACATTTCATACGCACCAACCTAATATTATGAAGCCATATAAGTTACATTTAAGTTTTCTACCTTAAAAAAAACTAGCGAAAATTCTAAATTAACTTTTTGGAATATATTTGTTTTACGAAATCTTCCATAAACAAAATACAATATTGAGCGTGCTGAAAAGATGCTCGGCATTCTTTGAATGCAATTAAAAAAAGACCATGGAAAAAATAACAAAACAAGCATCAAGATTAGAAGCACGGGCAGGCACACATGATTATAATTGGAAAAGTTCTTGAGGATTTTTTTAAATATGTCTAAAATGCCTGTCAATATTTTTGACATTTCTAATGGAGCTATTTATGCTTATTCACACAAATTAGAGTATAAGAAAGGTGTAGTCACGCTTATCGATTGTATTAAACTTAGAAGATCATCAATCGATTCATCATTTATTTTTCCTTTCAGTAATCGAGCTAAGATAAATTTGCCTGTTGAACTGATTGAAATAGAAGAGACAAAGTCCTGTGCTTCGAAAGTTCTCACAAACTATAAATTTGGAGAAAATAGTTTAATTAATGATGCTTACTTCGAAAGAATTAAAACCGTTTTGTCAAACTAAAAGTTTATCAAAAAGTTCCATTTAGCAAAAAGTTAACATTTTTTATCAACCTAGAAATTTTTGAATCCAAGAATTACAATTATTAAAATATTTTTCGAAAAATATTGTATTCACTTTTAGTAGATAATTGTTAAAAGAAATCTGAAAATACGTATTTTTACATTCTAATAATTTTCACAATTCTATTTAATAAAACAGTTGATTAATCAAAATGATTTTATTAAGTACATATTTAATAACAAAATTTATTTTGTAATATTCTCGAATTTTATTAACCATGAAGCTGTTATTTCTATCGTTCCATTAAATAATATCACTTTATTCCGTTTATAAAAGTTTTCAAAACCATGAAAATTACTTGTCAATCTGAATAATTACTTTTCATATTTTCAAATCTTTAGAGATATTGCTTCCAAAATTTCCTGAAATTGTTATCTTTTCTAATTTGTCTTTTTGATCAAATAAATTTTTTTGCCTAGCTCTCAGGTTCACCAATTTCCTTTGTTCCCCGTAAATTCATGATGACACAAGCCATTTGATCATCGTCCTTAGGCTTCAGATCAATTTATTTTTTCAGTTTGAGTGATGAATCTTAGGATTCAGTTTACTCGATTCGGAATATATCAAATGAATGTTGTTGGAAAGCATTAATTGTTACTTTACAACGATATCCATGGCTCCAAGCGATTTCCAAATGGATTTCAGCTATGCGCATTTTGACACAAGTCGTTTAACCATAGTTAAACAGCTTTGAATACATCGCATTTATTTTGCCTGATGATTCGTTTGATTTGAATTCGAAAAGATATTGAAGAACATTTTGTGTGTAAGACATTGATTGTTATGAGTATCCGAAACCATAATTCCAGAAGTCATTTTAAATTGATTTGAACCAAATGCTTTAACTATAGTCTAATTGATTTGGACATAACATCCATATCAAGTAATGACTCCATGGCTTCAACTCATTGGAATCAAAATTATAAATATTGTCAAAAATTCATTTTGTTAATAAAACGATTTCTTATAAAAAGATCAAACCATTGGTTTGAGAAGCCGTTTTCCAGTAACACATTGACAATATAGAACAGAAGAAAAAAATAAAATGAAAAAAACACGACAAAACTTTCATTTAATGGTTAGTTTAAATCGACAAAGACGATTTAATTTATTCTTTTTATTTTTATTTCATATTATATTTTGCATTTGCAATCTCGAGTCTGGGGTATTCAAAAGGTAAAAATCTCATTCCCCCGAATTAATTTTAAAAAATATAATGCTTCCAATATTCTGAATACAACCCTGGTAACTGATTAAAGTAGCACAACTTCCATGCATCTTTAAAAGAAAAAGATAAAAGAAACACTAAATTATCTAGTTATTGCTTAAAGCTTGATCAAATCATTATTAACTGTAAGATACAGAGCAAAAATTAAATGAATGTTGAATACTTATGATTCTTTATATTTTTGTGATTATTTTATTTACTTGTTTTAAATTTTTATGTAAATTTATTTATTTTTTATTTAAGTTATTAAATGTAATTTTAATTAAAATGATAATATGTTTCTCTATAATTACATTACATAATTTTCACTCCTTTATTTCCTTTCTTACAGTATATATATTTTTTTTTGATTTGTGTTTAAAAATAATATTTTCAAAAAATAAAAATAAATTTTTAGTACGATTACTGTATTCTTATGTCATTAAGGTTAGCTTTCTTTTTCCCACTATTATTTTCTCGATTCCTTCCTTATACGGTTACTATCCTTTAGAAAGAAAAAATTGGAACCCGTTTGCGCTACTGACCAATTTCCAATGTCTATATCCTTTTCAACTTGGTGAGAAAATATTTGCCAAATATTGTGCTACTCTCTGACCGTAATGTTTCCTTTTACAGAAATACAATTAAATCAAAACATCAACTTTCTGATAACTTTATAAAAATAAACGGTTATCAAATTCTTATACGAAACAAAATTACAATAAATAATTAAGATTGAAATGTGTCATATTTATTATAAATCTCAACAACAGTTGAATTATCTTTTCAATGAAAATTTTATTCCTTATTCTTATTTTCAAAAAACATTGAAAATCCAGAATATATTCTGAAAGGTAAAAAGAGCAGATTACTTTTTTAAATTTGAAAATGTGTTATTTTAAAATTCCGAGTCAAAAGTTACAGATAAAGTTTAATAAAATTTACGATACAATCCACTAAGAGGTGCTATCGTCTTGCTACTGTAATAGAATATGTGCCACCTGAATTCCTTTGGAAGAGATTCATTGAAACACTGCTGTGGCTTGGTTAGTTAAGGTGTCATTCTATTTATCGGAAGGTAGTGAATTCTAATCCGACTAAATGGATGATCTGTAATGCTCACTAAAAGTGATTGGGGCAGGTTAAATAAGTCGTGTTCGTTATGCCCTCCAAATGAAATGATACATCTGAAAGTGGTAGGTCAAATACTGAGGCTCTTCTGCTCGGTCCCAGCTTCCAAATTATGAAGATTTCCACCTGACAACTTCTATCGAACTGGTAGACTCAGGGCTATGTACAAAAAGTTTCATGATACTCACTCATTCGCAATTTCAATGGGAGAATGAGAATTTCTATTCCATGAAAACTTAGAAAACACAATTTTTCCAACTAATATTATCTTCATCATCTTTAATTAAATATGATGGTTATGTGCAGTTTACGAACACATTTGATTTTTAGCCATTTAAGTCGATAGAGAAGGTTTTCTCGGATCACTTTAAAATCTGGTGAGGACATACGTATGTGAGGTTTCCTGCTGTCGATTTGTAAAGATAAGTGTGAACATCTTTTTAAGGATGAATTCAAGTAAAACTATGTGCTTAATTAAATGTTATAACTGGATTAATTTCATGCAATGCGATTCATAGACGATCCATTAAATTTTCCTTGAATATCACAGCTGTTTAAATCATATTTTTGTGAAGTTCTCTTCTTCTTCTACTTCTTCTTCTGCTTCTTCTTACTAATCCCTCTGATCTGAAATCAGATCAGATCATTTAGGTCGTTTACTTTTAATTTCAACGCAACCAAACCGGGCTCCTGTAGGATATCCTCAAGAAGTGGACCAGCGCAGTCTAAAACATGTTTGGGACTGTCCTCTTCAATGTGGCATTGGGTGCAAACACGGAAGGTCTTGGCGCCATTAAATAAATCGAAAGGTTAATCATTAAAAAATCTAAAGGTTTTTAAATGTCCAGTGCACAATCGAGCCAAAGCAGTTTGGTCTCTCCTGTCACCGATGAAACCAATCCGTATGCCAGGACTATTATTTATGTACCATGGGAGTTCCGATGGATGCCTCCAAGAGATGTTTATTGAGGCCTTGCTTAATGAGTACTGCTCAAGGTAGATTAATGAAACCCTTTCAGTAAGTGGCATGGCAGTTCCCTCTTTTACTAATCCATCTGCCATTTCATTGCATTTTAAAACGACATGTAATGGTATCCATCGAAAATGTAGACTAGAAGATGAGAAGAGGGTCCCGAGCTTCTCAATAATTCCAATCCCTTTCTGTTCTATTATCAGTCTCCAATTTTTTAGATACTGAATGGCACTTTGGCTGTCCGAAAGTATCCAGATCTTGCCCGATAAACGAAGTCTAGAGCCATGTCAATGGCGATCAGTTCAAAGGCAAAAACTGAGCAATTATCAGAATTCCTGTGTTTAAGAGGAATTACTTCCCTTCCTAATGTGACAACAGCCCCACTCCCGGTGCAACCATACCTCTTACTACCGTCTGTATAAATTTGGGCTGCCTCAGCAGGGATATCGTCAATTACTTCAAGAGCAGTCTGTCTCAAGTATTCTGGGTGATAGGAAGATTGATTGGTATGAGTGAATAATTCAGAATGGAAATGTACTCCCGACAAAGAAACTATGGAAGATGAAACAGGCTTTAGTCAATTAAATTCAACAGAAGGTTTCAACAGACCAAGTTTTTCGGCTTGACTGTTGGGACTATTTCTTTTTAGTCTTTAGCTATTTTGCTATCCAAAAACAAAACTTGCGGTACGGTTTTGATTTTCATAACTCAAGAGCTTGCTGAAATATTTTGTAAGATTTGGGATACATCTAAGCCACAGAGGCTTCAAATCAGCCTCATGAAGGACAATATTAGTTGGTGTACTTTTACGAAGTTCAGTAATTAAGCTTGCTGCACACAATTTCACTCTTTCTAGTTTTTGGAGATTTGTGTCTGAGGGGACTTGATATACCTAATACCCGTATTCAAAAATAGGTCTGATTAATGTAATGTAAAATGTCCTCAATGTCCTGGAGGCAGAGCCCCAATCACATTCAGAGATAAATTTCAAGATATTAAGTCTCTTTTTGGCCTTGTTTACTAGCGAGTCGATGTTCTTGCTACATGTAGTTTCAGATTCAAGCACAAAGCCAAGTTATTTGGGTTTTCTCTCACACTGCAAAGGATGTCCATTGAGAAAGATATTAGGTTTATAGCTATACAATTGTTTCTTTGTTGTAAAGAATCCGGTTATAGATTTATGGGGATTGAAACAAAGTTTGTGATCCACGGCAAAGTTCTCAATATTTTGTAGTGATATATTTATTTTTGATTCTATTATATTAATATCAGACCCACTATTCCATAGAACTATGTCATCAGCAAATAGACCAATCCTACAATCCTCAGTAATCACTGATTCTATACCAGAAATGTATAAGCTAAAGAGTATAGAACTTAAAACAGATCCTGTGGTATTCCTTGCTGTGAAAGGAAACTAGCAGAAAAAGTTTCATTATATTTAACTTTAAATATTCTATTTCGAAGAAAGTCACTGATCCATGAAAAGGGCCTTTCCATCAATAGAAAATTTTTCACATGACTTATTGATCAGTTTATTCTTCCATCTTTTGTCAAATGCTTTGGTCAAGTCAAGAAGAGCTGCAATGGTATAGTTGGTTAGTAATTTATTTTGAAAATCTCTCACATGCTAAGCGAAATATATTTGATCTTGGGTACAATATCCTTTTCTAAAACCAAACCGACAGTAGATTGTTAGTTTCAAAGTGAAACATTATGCGATTTAACAAAAGTTTTTCAAGTGTTTTACAAATAAAATTTGTTTTACAGGTCTGTAGCTGTCAGATAATTCTGCAGGTTTATTTACTTTCCCTACAGATATAACAGTGGCTCTTTACCAGCTTCTTCGCAGTCTACCATTATTCCACGAATTAAATATATCAAGTAATTTCTAATGGCCATAGGGTCCGATATTTGTCATCATCAGTCCTTGTATTCCATCAGAACCAGGAGCTTCCTTTGGATCAAGTTGCATCAGGACTGTCTCAAGTTCTTCCATATTGACTGACTCGCTGAACAACGGATTCTTCGACTTGATATTACGACAACGATGAGCCAGTCCTCTAGCTTTAATTACCACCTTCCCTTCTTCACTTATAAAATCGAGATCACTCTCTCGACTGTAAAGTTTTCCAAGTATATTAGCAGATTCCTGGTCATTGATAGGCAGTATAAGAGTCATCAGTAAAAACACAATTTGATTTCTCCATTTGAGGTTGTTCTCTATTAAAAAATCTAGCCAGTTTCAATAATTTTGTGTCAGGTGTTTTCACATCAATCCCTTCACATATGTCAATCCATCTCTTTCTTCTTTGCCAAGCTTAGATGCTCTTGATCTCGGTATTAACTTTGTTAAGTTCGGTTCTTACAGCATTGCTGTTAGATTCGAGAAGTTCCCTAGATAATGTGTTTCTTCTTTCAAAAAGTGGCTCTACTGATCCTAAGCTTTCAGAGTAATTAGTATGGTAATTTTTAATAATACCTCTTGGGATAGCTGCTTTGGCAGCTGTGAAAATTTTTTCTCTGAGGCAGTCACAATGCTTGTCCAAATCATCAGGGAATTTCGTTTTTCTAGTTAATTCTAAAATAATGGTGCTGTAAAGTTTTCAGCCAACTTTTTTAAAATTCCAGTAGTTTCTCTTGGTATCTCTTGTTCTCAAAATCGAATTGTATTAGATCAGTATGGGCAAATGATCACTTCCAATGTTTTCCAATACCGTCCATTTGCAATTAGTATATATATATATATATATATATATATATATATATATATATATATATATATATATATATATATATATATATATATATATATATATATATATATATATATATATATATATATATATATATATATATATATATATATATATATATATATATATATATATATATATATATATATATATATATATATATATATATATATTAGGACCATCAATAGTTACATCTAAAGCTTCATTGGTGTTATAGCTATATGAGGAATGAGTGGGATATCCATCATTCAATAACAGGTAAGCTCTATCATCAACGATGTTTAATAGTTTGGAGTTCCATTCTGAATTCTACTCATTTGTGAAGTTGGAGAGCTATACCGTAACCAGCTATGCACAATATGTTTTCACATCTTGCTTCATAGTTATGCGGATTCTCAAGAGTACTATTAGAAGTGTTTCCAATCACTTATTACCTGGAACCAGGGGTATGCGTACCCCTCTGGGGCTTGAGCTAGCCACCAGGCGCGTAGGCAGGTGGTGGATAGCCGAACGTCCTGTAGGAATGACAGGATAGCCTTGAATATTGAACAAGAGGCCGCGAACCAGCTCCCGTAAACCCTGGTGTTATGCGTTCCGTGCCTAGGGCTAATTGGCACCGCGGTATTGGTGTCTTAACGGAGCCTCTAGTTGCCTGGCGAACTTCTAGAGTAAATTGCCTTGCCCAGTAACTCAGGCAATGCTGGGTGGACTGTCATATTACCTGAGCTTATTAAATGTTATTATATGGCTGAAAAGACATTAAATATAACAAACATTTCTGCTTTTGCAGGAGAAACTTCTGAAGCAGACCTTTCTGAAAAAGACAAGGGAACTCAGAGACAATCAAATGAAGGGGTAGCAATGAAACCTTCACAGGAGGTAGAAATGACCTCCAAACCATCTTCTTCTGGTGAGAGTCAGGAAGCTATCTCTAGCATGACTGACTCTCTGACCAGAATCAAGCTTAAAAAGAGAATATCTGGTGCCCAGAAAAAGAAGCTGGTGAAGGAGCGCAAAATCGCTGAGGGGACTTGGGTTGAAAAACCCAAGGCAACCAAAGGCGAGAAGCGTCCTGCCAACCGGATGAACCAGGGCAAGGTCGGAAAGGCTGCCAAGAGAGAAGGACCTGAGGGATTTACTTACAGGGCGGCTCTCACGGCGATCAAGATGGCCGTGCT
This sequence comes from Latrodectus hesperus, assembly GCA_037975125.1. Lineage (NCBI taxonomy): Eukaryota > Metazoa > Arthropoda > Arachnida > Araneae > Theridiidae > Latrodectus > Latrodectus hesperus. The sequence continues at coordinate 6,551 of JAJQOW010001038.1, read as the reverse complement.
CTTAGATGGTCATCCGAAAAAACGGTTAACAGAGAAACAGGCCTATGACCTGGAACTCTTGTTAACCAGGAAAATAGGAAGGAATGAGGAGGGTTTTGCCCCAACCTTCCTATCCTGTAAACTTGAAAACGGTGCTCTTATTATCAACTGTGCAGATCTGGAGAGCTCAAAGTGGCTGGAACAGAATGTCAATGATATAAGCCCTTGGCAAGAACATAAACTCTTGGTGGGTGAGGCAAGGAAACTTGTCAGAACCACCAAGATAATTGCAAAACTGCCAAAAATCTGTAATGAACTGGAACCTAAAGAGCTCCTGAGAAAAATCGAGGCTCAGAATGGTGGGGTCACTCCAATGGAGTGGAACGTTCTTAACACCAAGAATGACCCATCTGGGCGGACCATCGTTCTTAGTGTGCCTGAATTAGATGCTGCCACACTTCGTGTAAGGGGATATAGGTTTCATATTGGACTTCACCATGTGCAGGCTAAAGTACTTGATAAACCTGCTCCTGCTGATGGGGGTGAAGGTAGTTCAAGCCAACCTCCACCACAGTAGAAGTGGTACTACTAACCTCAGTAAGAAGTTTCTTGCTGGGGATATACACCTGGCCCTGATTCAAGAACCCTGGTTGGTTAGGGGGAGAATCAGTGGTCTCAAAGGAACTAAAGGTAAGCTTATCTATTGTACTAATGGTAACGCTAGAACTTGTATACTCTTACATAAAAACATTGAGGTTCTTCCCCTCTCTGAATTTATTCTTAGGGACCTGACAGCTGTGAAAGTCAGACTCAACATAGAGGGTAGGGACAGGGAAATTGTTTTTGGCTCTGGATACCTGCCCTATGAAGAGAAGGCTCCACCTGACCATTCTCTGCACAAGCTCATGAACTTTTGCAGAAATAACAACTTACAGGTAGTCTTAGGACTAGACTGTAATGCTCATCATGTTGTCTGGGGAAGTACGGACACAAATAAAAGAGGTGAGTACCTTTTGGAATTTATTCTAAACTATGGGTTAGATATTCTAAATGAGGGCAACGAACCAACTTTTATTACTTCCAATCGATCTGAAGTAATTGACATTACTATAGCGACAACGCTGATTAGTAAAAATATCAAATACTGGAAAGTAGATGACAGACCTTCTGGTTCAGATCATCAAAACATCCATTTTGAAATTCACTCTAATGTGTGTCTGGATCGCATATTCAGAGACCCAGTTAGGACGGACTGGAAGAAATTCCAAGAAGAACTGACTGGATTGATTGAGCTCGGGAACAGACCTATTAGAGACAACTACGATCTAGAAGTTACAGCAGATCTCCTGCAGAGAAGTATTCTAGATTCTTATCATAACAATTGCCCCATTCGCACTAGAAGAGCTAAACTCCAATGCCCTTGGTGGAATGACTCTCTAGCTGCCGAAAGAGCAAATGTTAGAAAACTTTTTAGCAAAGCTAAGAAAAATGGTGAATGGGAGAACTATAAAAGGGCCCTCACTATTTATAACAAACTTGTTAGAAAAAGCAAAATTAACTCCTGGAGGAAGTTCTGTGACGAGATAGATTCTATTTCTGAAGGAGCTAGACTCCAGAAACTCCTTAAAAGGGATGAACCTATTTTGGTTGGTACCCTAAAAGACGAGGAGGGTAATTTTGCTGCTTCCGGAAAAGGGGTTATGGAAATTATGACCAGGACCCACTTCCCGGGAGCTAGAGATATTTATAGCAACGAAGGGGAACATTGCATTGGCTCTTTGCAAAGAGTCAATAGCAATCAATGGACCATCGCTAAAAATATCATAAACTACAACATTGTTAAATGGGCAATTTTTGCCTTTAAACCTCTAAAATGCCCTGGGCCTGATGGAGTTATGCCCATCATGATCCAGAAGGCAGAGAAGGTTGTCATACCAATGCTAACTAGAATTTCTAGAACTAGTTTGGCCCTGGGATATATACCAAAGACATGGCAAAAGACTAGGATTGTTTTCATTCCAAAACCTGGCAAGGACACTTATGACCAGGCCAAGTCATACAGACCAATCAGTCTTTCTTCATTCTTTCTTAAAATTATGGAGAAAATCATTGATCGGCATATTAGAGATTACTTGGGTAGAAATAGTCCCTTGCATGTTCTTCAGTTTGCCAATCAACCCGGCATATCTACAGAGACTACTCTACATCAGCTAGTTTCCAAGATTGAAGCCACTCTGGATCAAAAGGATATTGCCTTGGCAACTTTCCTCGACATCCAGGGTGCTTTTGATAATACTTCCCATCCATCCATCCTCAATGCACTTAGAGGGGCAGGGATTAATCAGACCCTGTGTACTTGGATTGAGGCCTTAATTTCGGATAGATATATACAAATGAACATCTTCGGTGAATCATTTGAAAAAAAGACTAAAAAAGACTGGAGGTTGTCCTCAAGGAGGTGTTCTGTCACCATTACTTTGGAACCTAGTTGTAAATAGCCTTATAAAACATTTAAATGATAAGGGCTATTATATGCAGGGATATGCTGATGACATTGTCATCCTTATCGTTGGTAAAGATTTTGACATAACTTGTCATCTCATGCAGGATGCTCTAAGTTATGTAGGTCAATGGTGCATGGATAGGGACCTGATGGTTAATCCTCAGAAAACCTACCTTGTACCTTTTACACGCAAAAAGAAACGGAAAGGTTTTTTCATACCAAGACGTTTTGATGTTGAAATCAATGTGGCTTCAGAGGTGAAGTATCTGGGCATCTATTTAGACCAGAAACTCACCTGGAATAAGCACATTGATGATAGGATCAACCGAGCAAAGAAAAGCATTATGATCTGCAGGCGAATGCTTGGTAAAAACTGGGGTTTACATCCAAAACTGATGTTATGGATGTACACAGCTTTTGTCAGGCCCATTTTCACATATGCCTGTGTGATCTGGTGGCATAAGGTGGAACAGAAGACTGTGATTGACAAACTGGGAAGTCTACAAAGACTAGCCTGTCTCTGCATCACAGGAGCAATTTCCACCACGCCAACCAGAGCATTGGAGGTTGTGTTGGATCTGATTTCCTTGGACATCTTCATCTGCAGCGTTGCAAGAATGAATGCATACAGAATGAAGCTGCAAAACCACTGGTATGACCAGCCTGTTGCTAAAGGGCACAAGGGCATCACCAGGAAAATTCAAGACCCTACTTTTCTGATGCCATCTGACATCATGGAAAAAACATACATGTTTGATAGGACATTTGATATAGTTTTTCCAACTAGAGAGGAATGGGATAACAACATGTTTGAAACTAAAACAGGAGATCTAATCTGGTACACAGATGGATCACTGAAGAACAGCCTCTCAGGACTGGGAGTTTGTGGAGTGTCACCAAGAATCAGCTTGTCTGTAAGCCTTGGGCGATACGCTTCGGTCTTCCAGGCAGAAGTTTTGGCCATTATCCACTGTCTGCGACTGAATATGAAGAAGGGCTACTACGATAAGCGGATTCTCATTTTCAGTGACAGTCAAGCCGCTTTAAAAGCGCTTAATTCCTTCGAAATCAAATCTAAAATGATTCTGGAGTGTAGAAACCTTCTTACTGAACTGGCAACTAGAAACAGGGTGATCCTTGTATGGGTGCCAGGGCACAAATGTATCGAAGGTAATGAAAGGGCTGATGAGCTTGCTAAACAAGGATCGTCTTTTGTTCCCATTGGTCCAGAACCTTTTTGTGGGATCAATTTGAAGACCGCAAAAACCAATGTTCTTAGATGGGAAAAACGGAAGATGTATGAAGCTTGGCTCAAATCTCCTGGTCAAACCCACGCTAAAAGTATGATCTGTAGATCATCAGGAGGATTTCCTATGAAATTCTAAGATGCTCTAGGCAGAAAATACGTTTAATCGTAGGCTTCATAACTGGGCACTACTATTTCAGAAAACATCTCCATAAAATGGGACTGTTTCAGCAAGACCCTATCTGCAGGAAATGTCATATGCAAGAGGAAACGGCCAAGCACATCATTTATGAATGCGAGGCTCTTGCCCTCCCTAGATTAACCTCTTTAGGCATCATCCATACTAAAGAGTTACACCTAGATTCCATTAAAGGGTTATCAGACTTTTATTAATAAAGTGGGTGATCCGAGCAACTGGAACTAAGAAACATTGGGTTTGGAGTTAACAGTACAAAATGCTGATAAAAGCAGAGGTGCTCAATGACATACAAACCCAACTCGAAGAAGAAAAAGATTACTCCAGTGTGCATCACCAGTTAAAACCATTTATAAAGATGATTTTAGATGGTGATGCTGTCTTTCCCTAACCCCATTGCCAATTGGATGATGCGCTGTTGTGGGAATTTACCAAGAATTTTAGAAAATTATCGGCACAAAAATGATTGCATCTGCAAGTATTTATCAGTAGTTATTACCTCTGCCCTGAATCGTTTGATCTGATCTGAATAGAGTTATCTCAGTATGATAAATTGCTAAGCAAATGGTTTCGGCTTTCATATTTGCTATGGAAATAACTTCAAGCAATATCAAAACCCTGTCAATCATTGTTATTAGGTAAATATAACCAGCAAATGGGTGTAATGAACCAACAATATCAATATCTCGAAGTAGAGCACTAGGTAAATTAAATGTTCCAAATGGAGATTTTGTAAGGAGCGTCATTTTGGATTTCTGACCAGGTTTACAGTACCGAACATATTCATGTATTTCTCAAAATTGATAAAATGCTAAAATAGCGACAAACATATAAATGTCATAAAAAAACAAATTTATTATAGTGCCAATAGAACATGGTATCCACTCTTAGCCCGAAATTCTAAATTGTTAATGGGAAACAAACTTTTAATTTATAAAGCTTATCTGAGGCCAACCATAACATATGCTGCCCCGATTTGGGGTGGGGCATGCGTATCAAACATTGCCATCTTAGAAAGACAGCAAAATAAAATTCTCTGACTAATTTCTAAAGCAGAGCCCTACTTTAGGAATCATCTCATTAGGAAAAACCTGGGTATGATTTCCTTAATGGGCAATATCAAACACCTTGCAATCCGATTTTATAACAAACTTACAGTTTATACAACTCGGAAATTCAAGCCATGGTAAATTATAATCCGTTGGACGTTATTAACTTTCATTGACATAGATCTGTTAGGCGAATGAATCCAACCACAGGATCATAACACTGGCTACTGGCACTAGCTTTTGCTTTCTAATCATAAATATTTTGTTTAATTATTTTTTGTAGAGTTGTTTTTTACATTTGTAAAGTTTTCTTGTCTCTTCATAACATAACACTTCCCCATGAACTCTCCTTATTCTTGAAACATTACATTGGTTTTATTACATTTACTAATGGTATGTTCACCCTGCAGATCACATATCTGGGAATTTTCAAATTTGCTATTACACAGATTTATTTTATTTAATTATCTCAATTATTATAACTGTAAGCATTAGGTGCAAATAATTTTATAGTCAGAAAGCGGTCAACGGCAATCCCTTGTACACCTCCTCCCTACAACTTGGACCAATGGAAAATATTTAAAATGAAATAGAAGATAAAAAAATTCATGTAAAGTTAAAACTGGTATGAGGCTGTTTTTTCGTGTCATTGAAATTTGTTACTCTGTTCCAGATAAAACATATTATTAGGTTGGTGCGTATGAAATGTCGGATTCTTAAGTGATTGTATAAAACTGCATATCTTTCTTCAAAAGCTGTTTATTCAATCAAAGTATGCTCCATTCGCTTCAATACACTTCTCCCAACGAGATTTTAAAGCGTAGATGCCTGTTTTAAAAAATTTTGGTCTTTAGAATTAATAAACTCTGATATCGAGTTTTTTAGACTGTCTTCATTTTCATAGTGTTTGCCCCTTAAAAACAGCTCTAAATGCTTGAAAAAATGAAACTCGGTCGGCGAGAGATCCGGTGAATATGGTGGATGCTGCAATGATGAGCATACGTTTAACCGATCCAGCTTATTTCGCTCTGTCAGTGCGTGCGGTACCCACTTGTTCATCTTCTTAACCTTGCCAATCTCAGAAAGGTGTCTCAATATCGTTGTATGGTCAACTTTCATCCTGATAGCAAGTTCCCTCGTGGATACGGCTGGATCCGCTTCCACTAGAGCCTTCAGGTCATCATTCTTCACAGACGTTTTGGGTCTTCCGCGCGGCTCATTTTGCAGTGAAAAATCGCCAGTCCGAAATCTTTCGAACCAACGCTGCACTTTCCGATCGTTAACCGTATTCTCCCAAACGCTTGGTTTATGTTGCGTGCAGCTTTTGCAGCACTATTACCAAGTTTGTACTCATATAAGAAAATGACGCGAATGTCGGCAGAATTCATATCGGCAATAAACTCAAAAGAAATAAAAAAGGGAAGACCTTCGAGAAAACCTATTTTGCTGAAATGAGTCTCTGGCAATGGACAATACGAGTATGAATGAGGTTATGCCAAATACAAAAGTATAACGAAAACCGGGAGGAAAACGTCCGCATGTAAAGAGAATCCGACATTTCATACGCAGCAACCTAAT
>JAJQOW010001037.1:12500-67206 GCA_037975125.1 Latrodectus hesperus | reverse complement strand
GTACAATAAACTATAATATTATCACAACAACTCCAAGTCCAATGGTCTTAAGTTGGGACAGGGTCTTCCTCAGGGCTCCGTTCTGAGCCCTATTCTTTTTTCACTATTTTTGAGTGGCATCGAGAAAGTTATCTCCAGGAGATGTGAAGTAGGATTGTTTGCGGACGACATAGTCCTATGGAACTCCGGTGCCAATATTGCTGACTTGGAAAATAATATCAACCAGACTCTAGTTGATGTGTGGAACTTTGCTGAAAACCACAAATTACGTTTTAATCCTTTAAAATCCACTACCAGTTTTTTTACAACAAATAGAAAGCTGTACAATTACCAGCCTAGGATTTTTCTGAACAACCAACCTCTCTTAGTGGATAGATATCCAAAATACCTGGGTTTTGTTATGGACCCTGAGATTACAAGCCATAAGCACATCGACCATCTTGTAGAAAAATGCAGAAAACGTCTGACTATCCTGAAATATATATCTGGACGCGACTGGGGAGCAGAAGCATTTACGCTTAGAAATACTTTCATCGCGCTATTAAGACCCATCCTGGAGTATGGCTTCCCAGTTTACTGCTGTGCCTCTAAGACTAGCCTTCAGAAGCTTGAGCGAGTTCAACTGAGCGCAGCTCAGATTATTACTGGTCTTCGAAACAGTTGTCCTAACGACATTGTTCTATACGAGGCGAATTTGCTACCACTCAGTCACAGAAGAGACTCAAATCTTGTGAAGTATTTTAATAAACTCTTTTGTTATGGCTCCCAAAATCGAACCTCGGACTTTCTCAGGGGCTGGAATAATAACCAGAGACTAAAAAGAAAAAGTCCCCTTAGTCAGATAGCCAGTGATAATGTTATCTCTAATACTGTAGAGTCGCATTCCTTGAACCCATGCATTGACCCATCTGAGGGTCTTAACGGGGTATTTTTTCACCCTAATCTTCCTATCGAGGTTAACAAGTCTTCAGATCTTCCTGAGTACTTAAGGCAACTTGCTCTTGAGTTGATCAACAATATCCATGATGAATCTGTGCTTATTTACACGGATGGTAGCAGAAATGACAGAACTTGTTCCGGTAGTGGGGTATTTATTAAGTATCAAAACGAATCCCACCAAATCTCAATCAGAAACCCCGACGGTTGTTCCGTCTTTCGCAGTGAACTTATTGCAATTAATGTGGGTCTTGATACGGTTCTTTCTCTCACTGGGAATGAGGAAATTTGGATTTTGTCGGACAGCCGGAGCGCCATCCAGCATCTTACTAACTGGCACAGAGTCCGTGATAATACAGGAGTAGCTATCTTGGACAAGCTTAGACGACTCTCCTTATCTCGTGAGATTCACTTACAGTGGATCCCTTCCCATGTAGACATTGCGGGTAACGAATTGGCTGATGCCCTAGCAAAAAGAGGTACTGACAAGCCTTTGCTTACTCCGGCGTCTCTTACCTATTCTGAACTATATTCTAGACAGAAAGGCCTTGTTCGGTCTGCATTTGCCATTCCCCCCGTGCACCATTGGTACCAGGGTAATCGTCCTGGCGGATCTCTATCCCTCCGGTGCAGCAGACTGGAACAAACTACTATAACTCGTTTTCGAAGTGGCCACCTAAGATCATTGGCATTTAACAACAAAGAAAAGAAATTTCCAATTTGCGCTAAGTGTTTCAAATGCCAAGCCACTCCGGATCATATCCTTGAGTGCTTGGGACTCGATAAAGAAGATCTTCTGGAGCGACCATTTTTGGTCATTGATTTCCTGAGAGTGTATAATATCATGGACTTGGTCTAGCGCTGCTAGACAACAGGGATCAGCAACAACAACAACAACATAATATTATCAGATAATTTCGATAACTGCCTGGGAAATATATTTATCTCCGGGACTTTTCCTTTCGGTCTCAAAGCTCTGACTTCTTAATTTATAAGTAAAACAATATGTGTTAAAAAATCAGATCGAAATTGTGAAGTTAATTAAAGGTAGTTTTTCTTACAGAATTCACTTTTTAACTAAACTCAGCTAACATGTTACCAATTTTAATTTTTGCAATCATCCTGTTTAACGATGTCATTGGTGTACCTGTACACCAAAATTCCAATTTATTGAGCAGCAACCTGTGTGATGATAACGAGAACTTGGGTGTAAAATTCGATATTTCCACTATTGGAAGCAACGTAGTAAATGGAACGAGTATTTGTAACAATTTTTCTTCCGAGGGAACTTATGAAAGAACACCTGATGACAGCAAACTTACAATCTTTGATACCAACTTCTTATTGCCAGTTCATTGTGGAGAACAGTGTCGATGAGAACCGCATTCCACAACTGCTTACCCAAGTACTCTGTTTAAAATCACCCATTCAACGACATCAGATGCACTTAAGGAAGCAACAAGAAACATCTTGTGAAGAAGTCGGTTATCCAGTTTCAGTATTGAAAAGAGATGTCAGTACTTGTGAGCCAGACGGATACTATCCTGTGTGGGAACGTATCTCAATAGCATGCATACCGGCAATTCCTGAATCAAATTTGAGGAGTAGACCAGGAAACTCGATTGCATTTGCAAGACTAGAAAAATAATGTCGTAGTAGGAGAATTTATTAAGAATTTTGAAATCGTTAATATATTGTTCTTTTTGTAACTCCGTGATTTGGTTACTTTTGTGATATATCTTTAGACTGTTGTTATGTTTACCATGTTTAAATTCAGTCTTTTAAGTTATTTATGTATATAATGTCACAAAACAGAGTTCATATTTTCTTATTTATTTCAGGCATAATCATGTATACAAAGTTATTTCATTTTTATGTGAAAAATAAATTTTTTACCTTTTACGGAATCCAACAATTTTATTTCAGCAAAACATTTTTAGAAAATGTATTTATAATCTATCCCACATTTTTGAGAAATGATCCGATTTTCCATTGAAAAATGATGATATTAATTTCCTTTTATGATACAAATGAATATTAAATTTAGATTATGATGATATTTATTTCTCGTCATTCTTAATATTGAAATCAATTAAATATTGATTAGATTAAGAACATAGATATATTTCCAATATCTTCATTATTAAGGTGTATAAAATATAAGAGATGATAACAATAATCTGGGAACCAAATTTGGTAGCTATATTATGAAATGAATATGAACTGCCGAAAATCACACCATAGGATTTTGAAATGTGCCTAACGTAAATTATGCGATGAACAGAAATAAGTTTTCTTTCTAGATACTTTTTCACATAACTTATTTGAAATATTTCGTATTAGTTAATATTTTAATTGGTTTCAAAATATAGAATAAGGGAAAATGAATTTAATGATTTATTCCAACTATTGAAATTTTAAGTTTGACTAGGGCATAGAAAAAGGATGAAGAGAAAGTGTTGATTTTAAAAATAACTGAAATTTTTTAATTAAACTCCTCGCTTACTAATTTAGTATCTAAAAAGGGTATTTAATTTTATTTGATGATCATAATTTGGTTTTGGTAGTAATAAAACCGTATTTTTAAACCTTTTGATACCTTGAACAGTTATTATAAAAGAAATTCAAAACTAAATATATTTATTATGATTATTTTTTGCTACTTCATGTTTTAAAAAATGCTATTAAAACATTCTCGATTATTTTTAAATATTTTTCAAATTAATTTACTGTCACACGTATAATCATTTGGTAAACTATTTATTTTTAAGTAATAAATTCTTAATTAATATACAATTTTATTTATTTTATCATTAAATTAAAGACTATTTATTTGCTACTTCTTGTTTTCAAGAATGCTATTACAAGATTCTTCAATATTTTTGATTATTTACCAGATTAATTTATGGTCATATGATGATGAATCATTTGCCTAAAAATATATTTTGACAGCAACAATTTTTGTCAAAATTTAATTTGCTATTATCAGAAAATAAAAAGTAAACTTTGAATGATTTCCTTAATTGAAAACGAATATTTTTAAAATTCATATTTTATAATAACTTATCCATTTGGTCCTTCACACTCTACCTGTTGATGAAATTAAAATAATATTTAATCATTAAGTTAAAGACAAAAATGCTTTGCTATTTCTTGCTTTGAAGTATGCTATATCAAGATTCCTCATAATTTTTAATTATTTTTCCGATTAATTTATGGTCACATGGTGAATATTTTGCCTAAAAATATATTTTAACAATAACAATATGTCAAAATTTAATTTGCTGTTATCAGAGAATATAAAAATTAAAATTTAAATGATTTCCTATAACTGATAATGAATATTTTATAAATTCATGTTTTATAATAACATATCCATTTGATCCTTCACATTGTATGCTGTAAGCTAGTTTATAAACAAAATAAACTAATTTAAACTTTACTTAAATTAGAGCAGTAAGCAAATGCGTGTCTTCGCTTTCTTCGTAAATAAACTATGCAATGCATTTTTATTCTTTGTAAAATTCTAGACTGATTTTCCAACATAAAATTCCATATATGACTCTGCTGCTTTTATCTTTTTCTTTTATTTTCCAAATGAATGAAAGATTGTTCTCACTAGATATAACTAACGGTATCATAAATTTTTCTGAATTAATTTGTATACATATCATAATTTCTATTACACATCATGTGTACTTAAACTATAAAATATCAACAAAAAATATTTGGCATAGTTTTCAAGGAAAGCATGAAACTATTTCATGACAATATTTAAAATTCGCTTGATTTAAAATTCTGTTATCCTGACATTTGTGAGAGAGTGTTCATAAATTTCCTGTAGTATCACTGAACATCTACCTGTTGATGAAGATTTCTTATATATATCCTTTACAATAATATACAATAATTTCTTATACATATCCTTTAGCACTATTTTAAGATTCATAATTTCCATTAACGACGCTCAATATTCAAATTGGAGTTATGAATCACAAACCACATTATTATTTAGTTTTATAATTTTAATCTCCAAATTTTAATAAAACAAAATAGAATAAATATGTTTTGTCTTTTCAAATATGGATAAAAAAGTTTTTACAAAATTGATGGAATATAGATTGAATGCATGTGATATTAACCACCCTTATTTGTACTAAGTATTTTCACTTTTTATGATATAAATTATTTTTAAAAACAGATTTTATGACTTTTATAGAATTGTTTGATTGATAATAATAAATAGTTCTCTTTAAAAAGTATTTATTTGAACAAATCGGATACAAATCTATTCTTGTTGAAGTTTTGTTCACTCTGTCAGAACGTCTGCTCTCATCTATAGCAGGGCACTTTTATGTTTAGTGGGATGCAATGCTCAACATTTTCGCGTTAGTCCATAGATTCGCGCTGAGTATATTTTTTTGTTAAATATGTCAATATTATGTAGAAACAAAAATTACTTGAAATACCTGTTTAATATATTTTGAGTTAAATCTAGTTATACCATCATTAAATGGTTAATACATTGAAGAAACAGTTTTTCCGAATATAACTAAAGTTTAAAAAATTATTTATAATAATATAGAATAGATTTAACAATATATTTCATATTTAAAAATTTTTTTGCAAAATGTTTTTTAATTTACTACGAAATATATCTATATATACTGTGAAAAATTATTTCTTAATTCATTAAAATGTTTTTGATGAGAAATATTGAAATTCATGTTTTTAACACTTGAATATAAGTAGTTTGCATAATTCATAAATTATTTATGGAATTTCTTCGTCCAATAAAAAGGAATAAATTTAATGCGATAAATAAATTACATGCATTAAAGTAATTTCTCATGATTGAAAAAAATCTAAGTTTGCTAACTATTAATAATGGATAATATTGACTGAAATTGAAATTAAATTTGCATGCATTAAGTCAGCTTTCTTTGTAAGCCATATAGAACTAAATATATTACACTTTGGTCTATGTGTAGAGATTCCCATTAAGGAAAATAATTAATTGATTTTTTTACACTGTTCGGGCATTTACATTATATGTACGGTTTTTATAATATTCATTTGTTTCTATTTTCAAAACCATCGAAAAGATTTCAAGATTTAATTAATGATAAGAATAAGAATTATGGATTTTTAAAAGAGAAAGTACATAGAAATTTAAAAGAATGCTACAGAAAAATGAATAAAAATTAATTTTTTATTTATTTATTTACATGATTGAATTATTAAACAAGTGTCTTATAATTAGTATTAAAAATTAAGAAAAGAAGGGAATCATTAGAAAAATGAATATAATACAATTTTGAAATCAGTAATTTTTTGTTAATTCAAGGATACAAAATGATATTTCCAATTTTAGAATCAAAATATGCACGTTTACGTATGTATACCTTCAAGAAAATTAGAAATATTGATATATTTTAAAGAAATAGAAAAATTATTTCGACAAAAATATAATATCAATTATTTTAATTAAAGCTAAATATTATCAAACTAAATTGATTTCAGAGGCACTGGGGGCCAAATTTTCCAGAACCCACCTCTGATTTCTTGACCGAGAGGTCCTGGGGTGTTTCGCATATCTCCGATTAGATAGGCAGCCTACTGCAAAACCCAAAGTGTATAGATCCCAAGCATGCTTGGTGCTGAGTTTATTGACTAATTGAAGGGTTGACCATGCCAATCCCGAGGATCAAATTTCGGAAGTGTGGATGGGCAGCGTGAAAAGCTATTACTAAGCCACAGGGCTTCCCAATATATTATCGAATTCTTGTTAATTACTTGTAGGCACAAATTCAAAACTGCTTAGATAATATTTTAAATCTTTAACGTTTTTCTCTCATGGAATTGAACATTATAATCTCAAAAGATGAAAATTATTTTCCACCTTATCATTGGACAATTAAACTTTATATTATCAGACATATTGATAACTGCCTGGGAAATAATTTTAATCGACTGAAATTGATTTTCCACCATATCTTAGTACAATAAACCATTATATTATCAGATAATTACGATAACTGCCTGGGAAATATATTTATCTCCGGGAATTTTCCTTTCGATATCAATGCTAAGATTTCTTAATATATAAGTAAAACAATATATGATAAGAAATCAGATCGAAATTGGGAAGTTAATTAAAGGTAGTTTTTCTAATTTAATTTCACTTTTAAACTAAACTCAGCTAACATGTTACTAATTTTATTTTTCACAGTCATCCTGTTTAACGATGTCATTGGTGTACCTGTACACCAAAATTCCAATTTAGTGAACAGCAACCTGTGTGATGATAACGAGAATTCGGGTGCAAAATTCGATATTTCCACTATTGGAAGCAACGTAGTAAATGGAACGAGTAATTGTAACAATTTATCTTCTAAATTAATGTATGAAAGATCACCTGTTGTCGGTGACTTACAATCTTTAACACCACCTTCTTATTGCCAGTTGATTGTAGAGAACAACATCGATGAGAACCGCATTCCACAATTGCTTACCCAAGTACGCTTTTAAAATCACCAATTCATCGATATCAGATGCATTTAAGGAAGCTACAAGAAACATATTGTGAAGAAGTCAGTTATCCAGTTTCAGTATTGAAAAGAGTTGTCAGTTCTTGTGAGCCAGACGGATACTATCCTGTGTGGGAACATATCTCAATAGCATGCATACCGGCAATTCCTGCATCAAATTTGAGGAGCAGACCAGGAAATTCCATTGTATTTGCAAGACTAGAAAAATAATGTCGTAATAGGCGAATTTATTGAGAATTTTAAAAAAATTGTTTTTTTTGTAGCTCCTTGGCGTGGTTAATTTTGTGATATATCTTAAGACTATTGTCAAGTTCACCTTTATTTATTTCAGTTTTTTAAATTATTTATGCATATAATGTCACAAAAGAGAGTTCATAATTCTCTATTTATTTCATGCATAATCATTTATACTCAGTTATTTCATTTTTATGTGAAAAATAAATTTCTTATCTTTTACGGAATCTGACATTTTTATTTCAACAAAACAATTTTAGAAAATGTATATTCAATATATTCCACACACATTTATAAGGAATACTCTGCTTTTCTATTGAAAATTGATAATAGTAATTACATTTCTTGAAACAATTGAATTCTACATTTATAATATAAAGATATTTATTTCTCAGCATTATTTAATATTGGAATCTAGGAAATATTGATTAGATTAAGAACACAGATATATTCGAAATATCTTCAATGTTAAAATACGTAAAACATTTGCATTGTTAAAAAAATCTGGGAATCAAATTTGATAGTTTAATTATTAAATCAAAATCATCTGTCAAATATCACACCGTATAAATTTGAAAGCCGACAAACTTGTCTTGTGGTCAGCGTGCCTGATTAGGGATAAGGAGGTCCTGGGTACGAATCCCGGTTTGGGCATGGATGTACTTTCTCTCTCTATCTTTGTCCTTTCCTTGTATGAATGAGGTGTGAATGCTTGCCTACCCTATAAACGGGTCCCTGTGGCATGTGTGTAGAGCCAAGTCGTACTTTCACCTACATGGTGCTCTGATTGAAACGAAAGACGCTCCTAATTGACTTAATCTGCATAGCATCTTATCTGCGAGTTTGGTTATAAAAGTTATTAATCTGCGAGTTTGGGCTTGTACAAGTGTCATTACAAAACAACAATAAATTTGAAATATTCTCATAACATTTGTTACGTGAGATAAATAGAATTTGCTTTTTCCCATTAGTATTTTTATAGAGAGCATACTTTTAGAAATATTATACAAGTTGATTTTTTCATTGTTTTAAAAACATAAAATATAGGAAAAAATCATTAATAATTTAACAGAATTATTATAACTTTCAATTCTATGAGTGCGTATCAAAAGGAAGAAAAAAATATTGATTTTTGAAATAACTAAAATGCATTATTTTAACCTCTTTCTTACTTAATTTAATATGAAAACAATGGATGTAATTTGATATGATAAGCATAATTTTATTTTGGTAATAAAAAAATGTTCTCATGTTTTGGTAATTAATACTTTTGAAGCATTGTAAAGTTACTTTTAAAGAAATTAAATTAAATATTTTTATTTATTTATTTATTGCTATTATGCGTTTTAATATATGCTATTAAATGTTTCTTAATATTTTTATATACGTGCCAACTTAATTTATGGTCACTTAATGAAGCATTTGAGTAAAAATATATTTTATACAACAATAAATATTGTCAAAATGCAATTTGTTTATTTTAGATGATAAAATTAATCTTTATATGATTTCATTTTCCTGAAATTGAATTTTAAATTCATGTTTAATAGTAACCTATCCACTAATGTTTTAGTTAGAGATTCAAGGATTAACACACAAGAGGATCTATTTTTTCTAAATCTGTTCAAATCATTACCTACGCTGATGATATTGACATCATAGCAAGAACTCCTAAGGACCTCAAGCTAGCGTTCCTGGATTTGGAAAGAGAGGATAAAAAAATGAACCTCTCAATTGATCAGAATAAAATTAAGTGCATGCAATTTATTACCTACACTGACACCTCCACGCATATCGAAATTGGAGAGTACAAATTCGAAAAGGTGAACTCTTTCACCTACCTAGGCTCAGATATCAACTCTGAAAATCTCATTTCCCCAGAATTAAGAAAGAGAATAATTGCAGCCAATAGATGTTTCTACGGCTTAACGAAGTTTCTGAAATCGGACTACATAAGACGAAACACCAAGTTGCTGATTTACAAAAGTTTAATCAGGTCAGTTCTCACTTATGCCACTGAAACCTGGACCCTGTCCCAGGCCGACGAAAAGACACTCGCAACTTTCGAAAGGAAGATTCTGCGCTCCATCTTTGGCGGCATCTACGACAGTGGAGCCTTGAGAAGAAGAACCAACTCTGAGTTATACCGGCTGTTCGAAGAACCGGACATCCTGAAATTCCAAAAAATCCAACGGATGAAATGGGCCGGGCATATTATGAGAATGAACGACACCCGCACTACAAAGAAAATCTTTTGGTAAAGCCCTCGGATGTCAGAGGAAGACCAAGACTGAGGTGGAGTGACTGCCTCCAGAAGGACTTCGAGTCAATCCACGTCAGAAACTGGAAAGGTGTCGCACTCAGAAGAAGGGACTGGTGTCGCCTCATTGAGAAGGCCATTGAGACACAGCACTGTCGCGCCATTGATGATGATCCATTAATGCTTTAAGCTAAGTTTTTATGCTCTAATTTAAATTTTAATTAACTCTATGTCTTTGGTTACTTCGTAACTAATCAATGCTACCCACATCTTTATAAAATTTTTGTTGATCTTCCTACATTACTTGGGATGTATAGCTCTGTTTCTTATATCATTTTTCTTTTATGATTTGAATGAACCTAGGATACTTGTAAGTAAATAGAACTAAAAATATTAGAAACCATTATAAATTATTTTGTATGTATTTTATGATTTTTAATAGCACATCATATGCACTCAAACTGTAAAATATCAACAAAAATATATGGTATATTTTGCGTGAAAAGAACAAAACGATTTTATGATAATATTTGAAATTCGCTTGATTTAAAAATTCGCTGATCTTAAAATTTTGATATAGAAAGTTCATAAATTTTCTGTTGTATCACTACGAATCTACCTGTTGTTTAAGTCAAAATAATTCATATAGATGTTTATAGTGTTTTTTAAGAAATATGATTTCCATTAATGAAGCTCAAAACTCAAATTGGAGCTTTGAATCATAAATCATGTTATTATTAAGCTTCATAGCTGTATTATCCGAATCTATAACAAAACGAAAACAGAACAAAATGAGATTTGACTTTTTAAATTTGTATAAAAAACTTGTAAAAATTCTTCTGCTAAATTGAAGAACTAAAATGCAGTCAAATAAAAGTGTAAAAAGTGCAACTCCTCCAACGATGTTAGTTTTCAACACTTACTTGAGTGCACTCAATTCTCGATGGAGGAGCTCCTTGCAGACCCTCTACTTTTTCTTGATTTTTTAAGAGTACATGGGCTCATGGATTTAACTAACTCAGGCAATGCTGGGTGGACTGTTATCTTACCTGAGCTTATTAATTGCTATCTTGTGGCTGAAAAGACACAAGAAACAAATAAACTTTCTGCATATGACGGTGAAGCCTCTGAATTAGACAAGGGAACTAAGAGGCAATCTAGTGAAGGGGCAGCAATGAATCCTTCACAGGAGGTAGAAATGACCTCCAAACCATCTTCTTCTGGTGAAAGTCAGGAAGCTATCGCTAGCATGACTGACTCTCTGACCAGATGGGACTGTTTCAGCAAGACCCTATCCTCAGGAAATGTCATACGCAAGAGGAAACGACAAGGCATATCATTACGAATGCAAGGCTCTTGCCCCCTCCCCAGATTAACTTTTTTAGGCATCATCCACACTAGAGAGTAACACCTAGTATCCATTAAAGGGTTATCGGACTTTATTAATAAAGTAGGTGACCCGAGCAACTGGAACTAGGAAACATTGGGTTTGGAGTTAATGGTACAAAATGCTGATAAAAACAGAGGTGCCCAATATAATACAAACCCAACTCTAAGAAAAAAGAAGAAGAAATAACTTCATATAGATATCCTTCAGTGTTATTTTAAGAAATATGATTTCCATATTATTGAAGCTCAAAACTCAAATTGGAGCTTTGATTCACAAATCATTTTATTATTAAGCTTCATAGCTGTATTATCCGAATTATAACAAAACGAAAACAGAACAAAATGAGATTTGACTTTTTAAATTTGTGTAAAAAACTTGTAAAAAATCTTCTGCTAAATTAAAGAACTAAAATGCAGTCAAAAAAACGTGTAAAAAGTGCAACTCCAACGAGGTTAGTCCTCAACACTTACTTGAGTGCACTCAATTCTCGATGGAGAAGCTCCTGGAGACCCTCTACTTTTTCTTGATGTTTTGAGAGTGCATGGGCTCATGGATCTAGTGTAGCTCCGCTATTCTGGATGGGATTTGTAACAACAACTAAAATGCAGAAAGTTGATAATAAACTTCATGATTTGCACAGAAAATATTTCTTTTTGATTTAAATTATTCTTAATAACAGATTTTATTACTTTTACAGATATTTTTGACTGACGTAATTAAATAGATACATTTAAAAAATATTCATTTGAACAAATTGAATACAAATCTATTTTTTTCCTGTTTTGCTTTATCAGTCTCTCTTTTTCAAGTTTGTTCAACGCTCATCAGTTTCGCAAAAGTGCATGGAGGCCATAAATGTCATATTTTGTTCCAGTTGAATATGTAAATGCTGTTTAGTAAAAAAAATAAAAATAAACCTTTAATATATTTTGAGTCAATTCTATATACACTACCATGCTTATTACACTAACGAAACAGTTTTTCTCAATTTGATCAATATTTAAAAAAATAATTTTTAATTATAAAGAATATACCCATCAATTCATTTCAAATTTAATTTAAAAAAATTAAATTAATTCATTTCAAATTTAAAATTTTAAATTAATTCATTTAAATTCATCTTATAAATATACCTATAAACAATAAAAAGTAAAAATTTTCTTCATTAAAATGATTTCTTAAGGAAAAAAAATTTAAATACTCCAATATATATACTTAGTTCGTATAATTCATTTATTATTTGTGGAATGTCTAGATTCAGGAAAAAGAAATAACAATAAAACAATAACTACATTATATGTTTTAAACAATTTTCTCATGATTGAAAAAATATCTGAATTTGCAGTCCTGTTGAATCTAAGTTTGATAAACAAAACTCGTAAATAAGATAGGGTGAAATTGATACTACATCTGCATGTATGACTTAACTTTCACTGCAGACCATGTGGAACTGAATATACCTCATTTTGGCCTTAACATGTCTAAATTCCAATTTAATATGATTTTTAATTAATTTTTTTACATTTTTATAGTGTTTATATAATAATTATGGTTTTTATAATATTTATTCTTTTACATTTTCAAGGCATTCAAAATTTTCACATTTTGAAAAGTTTTCACTATATAGTTAAAGATAAGAATAAAAATTAAAAATTTTTAAAAAGAGAAAGTACATGCGAATTTTAATAAATTCTACAGAAAAATGAACAAAAAAATTTTGCAGTAGTTTTGATGTGATTGAATTATTTAATAACTCTTTGATAAAGTAGTATTAAATTAAAATAATAATTGAAGATCAAGATGAATGGATGTAATCCAGTTTAAGAGTAAAAATTTTTTAAAGGAAGAATAAAAAATGATATTTTAAATTCTCTTTGTATGTATCCATAGAAAAAAATTAGAAATATTAATAAATATAAAAATACTAGAAAAATTATTGCCAAAAAATATACGTTATCAATTATTTATTTACAACAATATATTATCTGGTGCTTGATAAAATTTGTAAACAAGAACTCGGAACTGCAAAGCTATCGTGGAAAATCTTAAAGGTTTTTGGCACGAAGAATAGAAATTTATAATTTTAATCGACTCTGAAATTGATTTTCCACCATATCTTTGTAGAATAAACCATAATATTATCAGATAACTTCGATAACTACCTGGGAAACATATTTATCTCTGGGACTTTTCCTTTCGGTCTCAACGCTAAGACTTCTTGATATTTAAGTAAAACAATATGGGTTAAGTAATCATATCGAAATTGTGAAGTTAATTAAAGGTAGTTTTTCTAATTAAACTTTACTTTTTAACTAAACTCAGCTAACATGTTACAATTTTTAGTTTTCGCAGTCATCCTGTTTAACGATGTCATTGGTGTACCTCTACACCAAAATTCCAATTTAGTGAACAGCAACCTGTGTGATGATAACGAGAATTTGGGTGCAAAATTTGATATTTCTACTATTGGAAGCAATGTAGCAAATGGGATGAGTAATTGTAACAATTTTTCTTCAAAGGAAATTTATGAAAGATCACCTGGTGTCGGCGACTTACCATCTTTAACACCACCTTCTTATTGCCAGTTCATTGTGGAGAACAGTGTCGATGAGAACCGCATTCCACAATTGCTTACCCAAGTACGCTGTTTAAAATCACCAATTCAACGACATCAGATGCACTTAAGGAAGCAACAAGAAACATCTTGTGAAGAAGTCGGTTATCCAGTTTCAGTATTGAAAAGAGATGTCAGTACTTGTGAGCCAGACGGATACTATCCTGTGTGGGAACGTATCTCAATAGCATGCATACCAGCAATTCCTAAATCAAATTTGAGGAGCAATCCAGGATATTCCATTGCATTTGCAAGACTAGAAAAATAATGTCATAATAGGAGAATTTATTGAGAATTTTGAAATTTGTTAATATATTGTTCTTTTTGTAACTCCGTGACGTGGTTACTTTTCTGATATGTCTTGAGACACTTTTGTCAAGTTCACCATAATTCATTTCAGTGTTTTAATTTATTTATGCATATAATGTCACAAAAGTGAGTTCATATTTTTTTATTTATTTCAGGCATAATCATGTATGCAAAGTTATTCCATTTTTATGTGAAAAATAAATTTTTTACCTTTTACGAAAAATGACTTCTTTATTTCAACAAAACAATTTTAGAAAATGTATATACAATATATTCCATTTATAAGAAATACTGCTTTTCCATTGAAAAATGATAATATTAATTTCTTTTTATGAAACAAATGAATATTAAATTTAATTTATAAAGATATTTATTTCTCGTCATTCTTAATATTGAAATCAATTAAATATTGATTAGATTAAGAACACAGATATATTTCCAATATCTTCATTATTAAGGTGTATAAAATATAAGAGATGATAACAATAATCTGGGAACCAAATTTGGTAGCGATATTATGAAATGAATATGAACTGCCGAAAATCACACCATAAGATTTTGAAATGTGCCCAGAACGTAAATTATGCGATGAACAGATATAATTTTTCTTTCTTGATACTTTTTCACATAACTTATTTGAAATATTTCATATTAGTTAATATTTTAATTGGTTTCAAAACATAGAATAAGGGAAAATGGATTTAATGATTTATTCCAACTATTGAAATTTTCAGTTTGACTAGGGAATAGAAAAAGGAAAAAGAGAAAGTGTGGATTTTAAAAATAACTGAAATTTTTTAATTAAACTCCTCGCTTACTAATTTAGTATCTAAAAAGGGTATTTAATTTTATTTGATGATCATAATTTGGTTTTGGTAGTAATAAAACCGTATTTTTAAACCTTTTGATACCTTGAACAGTTATTATAAAAGAAATTCAAAACTAAATATATTTATTATGATTATTTTTTGCTACTTCATGTTTTAAAAAATGCTATTAAAACATTCTCGATTATTTTTAAATATTTTTCAAATTAATTTACTGTCACATGTTGAATCATTTGTTTAACTATTTATTTTTAATTAATAAATTCTTAATTAATATACAATTTTATTTATTTTATCATTAAATTAAAGACTATTTATTTGCTACTTCTTGTTTTCAAGAATGCTATTACAAGATTCTTCAATATTTTTGATTATTTACCAGCTTAATTTATGGTCACATGATGAATCTTTTGCCTAAAAATATATTTTAACAGTAACAATTTTTGTGAAAATTAAATTTGCTGTTATCAGAGAATAAAAAGTAAACATTAAATGATTTCCTATAATTGAAAACGAATATTTTTTAAATCATGTTTTATAATAACTAATCCATTTGGTGCTTCACACATTGTATACTTTAAACTAATTCATTTAAAAATAAAGTAATTTAAATTTTACTTAAATTAGAGAAGTAAACAAATGCCTGTCTTTGCTTACTTCGTAAATAAACTAAGTTATGCCCCCTTCTTTATAAAATTCTAGATTGATTTTCCAACATAAAATTCCATGTATGACTGTGCTGCTTTTATCCTTTTTCGTTTATTTTCCAAGTGAATGAAAGATTTTTCTCACTAAATGTAACTAAAGGTATAACAAATTTTTATGAATAATTTTGTATATATTTCATAATTTCTATTACCCATCATGTGTACTTAAACTATAAAATATCAACAAAAATATATGACACAGTTTTCAAGAACAGCATGAAACTATTTCATGACAATATTTAAAATTCACTTGATTTGAAATTCTGTGATCTTAACGTTTGTGAGAGATTGTTCATAAATTTCCTGTAGTATCACTGATTATCTACCTGTTGTTGAAGTTAAAATAATTTCTTAAACTTATCCTTTAGCACTGTTTAAGATAAATAATTTCCATTAACGTAGCTGAATATTCAAATTGGAGTTAAGAATCACAAACTACGTTATTATTTAGATTCATAGTTTTAATCTCCCAATTTTAATAAAACAAAATAGAACGAAATATGTGTTGTCCTTTTAAATATGGATAAAAAATAGTAAAAATTTTTTAGAATATTTATGTAATAGAATGAATGCAGCTGATATTAACTCACCTTATTTGTACAAAGCGTTTTTCTTTTTTATGATTTAAATTATTTTTAAAAGCAGATTTTATGACTTTTATGGATATGTTTGACTGATAATATTAAATAGTTCTCTTTAAAAAGTATTTATTTGAACAAATCGGATACAAATCTATTCTTGCTGAAGTTTTGTTCACTCTGTCAGAACGTCAGCTCTCTTTTATAGCAGAGCACTTTTATGTTTAGTGGGACGCGATGCTCAACATTTTCACGTTAGTCCATAGATTCGCTGAGTAAAATTTTTTGTTTCTACATAAATGTAAATGTTATGTAAAAACAGAAATTACTTGAAATATCTGGCTAATATATTTTGAGTTAACTCTAGCTATATCATCCTAAAATGGTTAATACTTTGAAGAAACAGTTTTTCCAAATATAACTAGAGTTTAAAAAATTATTCATAATAATATAGTAGAGATTTAACAATATATTTCATATTTAAAAACGTTTTTGCAAAATTTTTTTTAATTTACTACGAAATATATCTATATATACTGTGAAAAATTATTTCTAACTTCATTAAAATGTTTTTGATGAGAAATATTGAAATTCATGTTTTTAACACTCGAATATAAGTAGTTTGCATAATACCTAAATTATTTGTGGAATTTCTTCGTCCAACAAGAAGAAATAAATTTAAAGGAATAAATAAATTATTTGCATTAAAGCACTTGCTCATGATTGAAAATAATCTAAGTTTTCTAACTCTTAATAATGGATAATATTGACTGAATTTAAAACTAAATTTGCATGCATTAAGTCAGCTTTCTTTGTAAGCCATATAGAACTGGATATATTACATTTTGTTCTATGTATCGAGATTCCCATTAAGGAAAAATTATTAATTGATTTATTTTTACATTGTTCTGGCATTTACATTAAATGTACGGTTTTTATATTATTCATTTTTTTATATTTTTAAAACCATCGGAAAGATTTCAACATGTAGTTATTGATAAGAATAAGAATTATGGATTTTTAAAAGAGAAAGTATATAAGAATTTAAAAGAATACTACAGAAAAATGAGTAAAAATTAATTTTTTATTTATTTATTTACATGACTGAATCATAAAATAAGTGTCTTATAAGTAGTATTAAAAATTAAGATAAGAAGTGAATCATAAGAAAAATTAATATAATCCAATTTTGAAATCAGTTATTTTTTGTTAATTCAAGGATACAAAATGTTTCAAATTTTTGAATAAAAATATGCAAGTTATGCAAAAGATGAAAATTATTTCCCACCTTATCTTTGTACAATAAACCTTTATATTATCAGACAAGTTTGATAACTGCCTGGGAAATATATTTATCTCCGGGACTTTTCCTTTCGGTTTCAACGCTCTGACTTCTTAATATATAAGTAAAAAAATCTGTGTTGAGAATTCAGATCAAAATTGTGAAGTTAATTAAAGGTAGTTTTTCTTATTGAATTCACTTTTTAACTAAACTCAGCTAACATGTTACCATTTTTAGTTTTCGCAGTCATCCTGTTTAACGATGTCATTGGTGTACCTTTACAACAAAGTTCCAATTTATTGAACAATAACCTGTGTGATGATAACGAGAATTCGGATGTAAAATTCAGTATATCCACTATTGGAAGCAACTTAGTAAATGGAACGAGTAATTGTAAAAATTTTTCTTCTAAGGGAATTTATGAAAGATCATCTGGTGTCGGCGACTTACAATCTTCAACACCACCTTCTGATTGCCAGTTCATTGTAGAGAACAATGTCAATGAGAACCGCATTCCACAATTGCTTACCCAAGTACGCTGTTTAAAATCACCCATTCAACGACATCAGATGCATTTAAGGAAGCAACAAGAAACATCTTGTGAAGAAGTCGGTTATACAGTTTCAGTATTGAAAAGAGATGTCAGTACTTGTGAGCCAGACGGATACTATCCTGTGTGGGAACATATCTCAATAGCATGCATACAGGTAATTCCTGCATCAAATTTGAGGAGCAGACATGGAAATTCCATTGTATTTGCAAGACTAGAAAAATAATGTTATTATAGGAGAATGTTTTGAGAATTTAAAATGAAATTGTTGAAATATTGATATTTTTGCAACTCCGTGACATGGTTACTTCTGTGATGTATCTCAAGACCTTTGTCAAGTTAAAATGACGCTTCATTTTCAAAATTTAAATTTATTTCTTTTATGTGTAAAATGATAAAAAAATCATAATTCCTTATTTATTTCATTCATAATCATGTATATGTACCAATTTCATTTTGATGTGACTAATAAATTTGTTACCGTTTACTTGAACCAGCTTCTTCTCTCATATCAACAAAATTCTTTAAAAAATATCATCATACCCAATTTAAAAGAAATACTGTTTTTGCATTGAAAAATGATAATATTAGTTTCATTTTATGATACAAATGATCTATAAATTTAATTTATCAATATAATTGATTCTTCGTCATTCTTAAAATCGGAGTATAGATAATACTAATTAGATTCAGTGCACAGATATATTTGAAATATATTCAATATTAATATACATAAGACGTAAAAGAGGATAATAATAATCTGGGAAATAAATTTGATAACTAAATTATATTAAATCAAAATCAACTCCCAAAAACTCACCATTTGATTTTGAAATGTGCTCGTAACATAAGTTACGTGATGATGAATAGAAATTTATCTTTTTTCTTTACATACTTTTCCACCAAACATATTTGAAGAAATATTTTATAAGAGTTGATACCTTAATTGGTTCTAAAAAAAATGTGGGGAAACAACTTTAATGACTTTACCGAACTATTGAAATTTTCAATTTTACAAGTGTTTATAAAAAGGGAAAAGTGAATGTATTGATTTTAAAAATAACGGAAATTTTTATTATTGAAATTCACCTTTAATTTAGCATGAAAACAATGCATTTATTTTTATTTGATTGGCATTATTTTGTTTCGGTAGCCAAAAATCAGCATTTCTTTTCCCTCTGCAACACTGAATAGTTGATATGAAAGAATGTGAAAATTAACTATTTTTATTAATGTTCTTTTTTTTGCTGTTTCGAGTTATAAAATATGCTATTAGAAGATTCTTTTTTATTGTTAATTAATTTTATTAATTGTCGTGTGTCAGACAGGCTGGCAATATGGGGTGCGCTGCTCCACTTTTTCAACTGAACCCTATTTTGGAGTGGAGTCCGACTTCTTCAGTACACACATGCCATAGGGACCCGTTTATAGGGTAGGCAACCATTCACACAAGGAAAGGACAAAGACAGGATAGATAGAGAGAGCAAAAGTGCATCCATGCCCGCACCGGGATTCGAAACTAGGACCTCCTTATCCGTAGTCAAGCACGCTGACCACTAGACAAGTTGGTCGGCATTGTTAATTATTTGCTGAATTAATATAAGGTAACATGTTGAATCGTTTGGTTAAAAATATATTGTTCACTAAAATATTTTATTTAATATACAATTTATTTTTTAATTATGAAATTAAAAATTAATTATTTTAATATTTGATTGCTATTTATCGCTTTAAAATAGGTTATAAAAGGATTCTTAATTATTTTTAATTATTTGCCGAATTTATTTATGGTGATATGGTGAATCGTTCGCTTAAAAATATAATTTTAGCAATAATAATTTTTGTCAGAATATATGTTGCTCTTTTTTGAGGATTAAAAATAATATTTGGTTGATTTCATGTAATTGAAATTGAATTATATTAAATTCATATTTTATAACAAATTATTCCTTTTTCCTCTCATATTGTATGCTTTAAACTAATTTGTTTAATACTCTAATTTAAATTTAATTAACTGTTTGTCTTTGTATAATTCGCAAATAAACTATTTTATGCACCCTTTTTTATAAAATTCTAGATTGATTTTCCATCATTACATTACATGTATAAAACGCTGATGCTTCAATCATTTTTCTTTTATTTTCCAAGTGAACATAAGATCGTTGTTACTAAATATGGCTCAAGGTATCATAAATTTTTATTAAATATTTTGTACATAATTTATAATTTTTACTAGCTTATCATATGTACCCAAACTATAAAAGATCTACAAAAAATTTTTGGTACACTTTTCAAGGAAAGCGTGAAACGATTTCATGACAATATTTGGAATTCACTTGATTTAAAATTCTCTGATCTTAACATTTGTGACAGAGTGTTCACAAATTTTCTGCTGTGTCCGTAAATATCTACCTGTTGATGAAGTTAAAATAATTTCATATACATATCATTTAGCACTATTTTATGAAACATAATTTCAATTCATAAAGCTCAAAACTTATATTGGAGTTTCGAACCACAAATCATGCTACTTTTCCACTTCATAACTGTAACCTGCCAATTTTGAAAAAACGAAAACAGATCAAAATAAGGTTTGATTTCTATAAGTACAATTAAAAATTTGCAAAAAATTATTACAAAATTGATGGAATAGAATGCATAAAGCTGATACTAATCCGTTTTATTTGTACAGAACATTTTCCTTCTTTTTTATGATTTAAGTTATTTTTAATAACAGATTTTATGACTTTGAACAATTTGACTGACGTAATGAAATTAGTTATATTTAAAAAGTACTTATTTTTTAACATTTTGGAAACAAGTCTATTTTTGCTTATTCAGTCAGAACTTATGCTTTCTTTTGTAACCGGGTTTTTGAAGGCGTAATGTTTAGTGGGACACAACGCTCAATATTTTCGCATTAGCTCATAGAGGCGCGCTGAGTGTCTTATTTTTTTTGAGTTAAATATGTAAATGCTATTCAGTAATTAGAAATACCGAAAATAAATCGCTAATATATTTTGAGTCAAATATAGTTATACCATCGCAAAATGTTTAATACATTGAAGAAAGTTTTTCTGATTGTAATCAATATTAAAAAAATCATTTTCATAGACGTAGCGATACAGTTCATATATAACTGAGAAATGTTGAAGAAATTAATTTAAATTTATTGCAAAAAATATTTGTATACAATGCAATTTTTTTTTACTTCATAAAATATAAATATGTAAATGCTATTCTGTAATAAGAAATACTGAAAATATATCGCTAATATATTTTATAATTTTAATTTTAACTATTTAATAATAATTAATAATTTTTTACTTCATTTAAATATTTTTTATGTGAAATTTTAAAGTTTATATTTAAACTCTCGAATATACTTAGGTTGTACAGTTCATTTAATATTTGTAAAATTTCTTCATTCTGTAAAAAGAAAAAAACTTTAAGACAATAACTACGTTACATCTATTAAAGAATCTATTTAATATATTATCTTTATGTATAAGCTGTTGTTGTTGTTGCTTATGACACTTGGACAAGCCAAGCTCGCTATGCCTTTGGCAGTGCAAATTAAGTTAATAGAGAATGTATTTCGTTTGGATCAGAGTACCACGAAGGTGAAAGTACGACTTTGCTCTTTTTAAGGTGCCTCGCAATTTTGAAGCACGGTCAGATGGCGAGGCCACACCTAAGCTGGGCACTCTCCTCTCCACATCCACGCCACACCAGCGGAAGGACTTTGGACGTCACATATTAACGTGGACACGTCCCCAACCCACGGAGCTCCAGCAACCCAGTGAAGGAGAGTACACCGTGGTCACCGTCCCAACCACTGCTCGCGGCAAATGATGCTTCTATTTGCTGAGTGTACGGGAAGCGGCGTGAAGCTACTGAGCCACTGGAGCACATGTATAAGCTACTTCCTTTGAATTGTGTAACCTAAAATTCACAAAAGTGGATCATACTGTGGCAAATTAGCTAAACAGAATGAAAAAAATTGGTAAACATTCTTGGCAACAGTTTTAGAAACGCGAAGTAGGAGGATTTATCTGCAACATGGTCTTAAGTTTTACACTTCTAACACAACAATAATTTAAGCAGTTCTTTAAACAGACACTGTGACTAATTGTACAAACATTTTAAAAATTGTTTATCCCCATTGAATTGCTAAAACTTTATTTTCTACATTTGAAATTTAACTGATATTTTATTCATTGTTCTAGTTGAAAAATTCTAATTTATTTTAGGAAGATGATTCTAGTTATTCATACTTTTTTATTTGGCATTTCGGTATGTAGGAACTCTTTGCTTTTATATTGTGTAATGAAATATTTTGAAATAAATCAATTTTCAAAAACATTTAATATCGCAAACATGATAAATGAAAGATGTTTATCTGTCAAGTAATAAAAGCAAACTATCTGATATTTGATTTGCAAACTATCTGACTATCTGAAAATATTTATTAGAATGGTATTTTATGAAAAATCAAAATCGTTTTGCATAATAAGAACAGATTGCAATTGCAATTTTTAAATTCCAACTAGTAATGAATATTAATTTTTTTTAATTTTTTTAACATTTACAATATATTTACCTTTTTTAAATTTTTAATAAATTCGAAATTTTTTAAAATACGAAAAGCTATCAAAGTATAGTTAATGATAAAAATGAAAGAGTTATGAAATTTGTTGAGGCTAGTCCTCAACACTTACTTGAGTGCACTCAATTCTCGATGCAGAAGCTCCTGGAGACCCACTACTTTTTCTTGATTTTTTGAGAGTGCATGAGCTCATGGATCTAGTTTATCTCCGCTATTCTGGATGGGATTTGTAACAACAACAACTAAAATGCAGAAAGTTGATATTAAACCTCATGATTTGCACAGAAAATATTTCTTTTTTGATTTAAATTATTCTTAACAACAGATTTTATGACTTTTACAGATATTTTTGACTGACATAATTAAATAGTTACATTTAAAAAATATTTATTTGGACAAATTGAATACAAATGTGCTCTTTTTCCTGTTTTGCTTTATCAGTCTCTCTTTTTCAACTTTGTTCAACGCTCATCAGTTTCGCAAAAGTGCATGGAGGCCCTGAGTGTCATATTTTGTTCCAGTTAAATATGTAAATGCTGTTTAATAAAAAAAATATAAATAAATCTCTAATATATTTTGAGTCAATTCTATAAACACTACCATAAAATGCTTATTACATCAACGAAACAGTTTTTCTCAATTTAATCAATATTTAAAAAAATCATTTTTATGTATATAGAATATATCCATCAATTAATTTCACATTTAATTTAAAAAATTATTAAATAAATTCATTTTAAATTGTATCATATAAATGTATCTATAAGCAATAAAAAGTAAATTTTTTCTTCATTAAAATGTTTTCTTAAGGAAAAAATTTTAAATACTCGAATATATATACTTAATTCGTATAGTTCATTTATTATTTGTGGAATGTTTTGATTCAGGAAAAAGAAATAGCAATAAAGCAATAACTACATTATATGTTTTACGCAATTTTCTCATGATTGAAAAAAATACCTTAATTTGCGGGCCTGTCGAATCTAAGTTTGATAAACGAAAACTAGTAAATAAGATAGGGTGAAATTGAAACTATATCTGCATGTATTAACTTAACTTTCACTGCAGACCATGTGGAACTGAATTTACCTCATTTTGGCCTTAACATGTCAAAATTCCAATTAAAAATGATTTTTATTTGATTTTTTAAAATTTTTATTGTGTTTATATACTAATTATGGTTTTTGTAATATTTATTCGTTTACATTTTCAAGGCATTCAAAATTTTCACATTTCGAAACGTTTTCACTATATAGTTAAAGATAAGAATAAGGTTTAAAAATTTTTAAAACGAGAAAGTACATGCGAATTTTAATAAGTGCTACAGAAAAATAAACAAAAAAAATTTTGCAGTAGTTTTTGATGTGATTGAATTATTTAAAAACTCTTTGATAAAGTAGTATTAAATTAAAATAATAATTGAAGATCAAGATGAATGGATGTAATCCAGTTTAAGAGTAAATAATTTTTTAAAGGAAGAATAAAAAATGATATTTTAAATTCTCTTTGTATGTATCCATAGAAAAAATTAGAAATATTGATAAATATAAAAATACTAGAAAAATTATTTCCAAAAAAATATACGTTATCAATTATTTATTTACAACAATATATTATCTGATGCTTGATAAAATTTGTAAACAAAAACTCGGAACTGCAAAGCTATCGTTGAAAATCTTCCAGGTTTTTGGCACGAGGAATAGAAATGTATAATTTTAATCGACTCTGAAATTGATTTTCCACCATATCTTTGTAGAATAAACCATAATATTATCAGATAACTTCGATAACTACCTGGGAAACATATTTATCTCCGGGACTTTTCCTTTCGGTCTCAACGCTAAGACTTCTTGATATTTAAGTAAAACAATATGGGTTAAGTAATCATATCGAAATTGTGAAGTTAATTAAAGGTAGTTTTTCTAATTAAACTTTACTTTTTAACTAAACTCAGCTAACATGTTACAATTTTTAGTTTTCGCAGTCATCCTGTTTAACGATGTCATTGGTGTACCTCTACACCAAAATTCCAATTTAGTGAACAGCAACCTGTGTGATGATAACGAGAATTTGGGTGCAAAATTTGATATTTCTACTATTGGAAGCAATGTAGCAAATGGGATGAGTAATTGTAACAATTTTTCTTCAAAGGAAATTTATGAAAGATCACCTGGTGTCGGCGACTTACCATCTTTAACACCACCTTCTTATTGCCAGTTCATTGTGGAGAACAGTGTCGATGAGAACCGCATTCCACAATTGCTTACCCAAGTACGCTGTTTAAAATCACCCATTCAACGACATCAGATGCACTTAAGGAAGCAACAAGAAACATCTTGTGAAGAAGTCGGTTATCCAGTTTCAGTATTGAAAAGAGATGTCAGTACTTGTGAGCCAGACGGATACTATCCTGTGTGGGAACGTATCTCAATAGCATGCATACCAGCAATTCCTAAATCAAATTTGAGGAGCAATCCAGGATATTCCATTGCATTTGCAAGACTAGAAAAATAATGTCATAATAGGAGAATTTATTGAGAATTTTGAAATTGTTAATATATTGTTCTTTTTGTAACTCCGTGACGTGGTTACTTTTCTGATATGTCTTGAGACTCTTTTGTCAAGTTCACCATAATTCATTTCAGTGTTTTAATTTATTTATGCATATAATGTCACAAAAGTGAGTTCATATTTTTTTATTTATTTCAGGCATAATCATGTATGCAAAGTTATTCCATTTTTATGTCAAAAATAAATTTTTTACCTTTTACGAAAAATGACTTCTTTATTTCAACAAAACAATTTTAGAAAATGTATATACAATGTATCCCATTTATAAGAAATACTGCTTTTCCATTGAAAAATGATAATATTAATTTGTTTTTATGAAACAAATGAATATTAAATTTAATTTATAAAGATATTTATTTCTCGTCATTCTTAATATTGAAATCAATTAAATATTGATTAGATTAAGAACACAGATATATTTCCAATATCTTCATTATTAAGGTGTATAAAATATAAGAGATGATAACAATAATCTGGGAACCAAATTTGGTAGCGATATTATGAAATGAATATGAACTGCCGAAAATCACACCATAAGATTTTGAAATGTGCCCAGAACGTAAATTATGCGATGAACAGATATAATTTTTCTTTCTTGATACTTTTTCACATAACTTATTTGAAATATTTCATATTAGTTAATATTTTAATTGGTTTCAAAACATAGAATAAGGGAAAATGGATTTAATGATTTATTCCAACTATTGAAATTTTCAGTTTGACTAGGGCATAGAAAAAGGAAAAAGAGAAAGTGTAGATTTTAAAAATAACTGAAATTTTTTAATTAAACTCCTCGCTTACTAATTTAGTATCTAAAAAGGGTATTTAATTTTATTTGATGATCATAATTTGGTTTTGGTAGTAATAAAACCGTATTTTTAAACCTTTTGATACCTTGAACAGTTATTATAAAAGAAATTCAAAACTAAATATATTTATTATGATTATTTTTTGCTACTTCATGTTTTAAAAAATGCTATTAAAACATTCTCGATTATTTTTAAATATTTTTCAAATTAATTTACTGTCACATGTTGAATCATTTGTTTAACTATTTATTTTTAATTAATAAATTCTTAATTAATATACAATTTTATTTATTTTATCATTAAATTAAAGACTATTTATTTGCTACTTCTTGTTTTCAAGAATGCTATTACAAGATTCTTCAATATTTTTGATTATTTACCAGATTAATTTATGGTCACATGATGAATCTTTTGCCTAAAAATATATTTTAACAGTAACAATTTTTGTGAAAATTAAATTTGCTGTTATCAGAGAATAAAAAGTAAACTTTAAATGATTTCCTATAATTGAAAACGAATATTTTTTAAATCATGTTTTATAATAACTAATCCATTTGGTGCTTCACACATTGTATACTTTAAACTAATTCATTTAAAAATAAAGTAATTTAAATTTTACTTAAATTAGAGAAGTAAACAAATGCCTGTCTTTGCTTACTTCGTAAATAAACTATGTTATGCCCCCTTCTTTATAAAATTCTAGATTGATTTTCCAACATAAAATTCCATGTATGACTGTGCTGCTTTTATCCTTTTTCGTTTATTTTCCAAGTGAATGAAAGATTGTTCTCACTAAATGTAACTAAAAGTATAACAAATTTTTATGAATAATTTTGTATATATTTCATAATTTCTATTACCCATCATGTGTACTTAAACTATAAAATATCAACAAAAATATATGACACAGTTTTCAAGAACAGCATGAAACTATTTCATGACAATATTTAAAATTCACTTGATTTGAAATTCTGTGATCTTAACGTTTGTGAGAGATTGTTCATAAATTTCCTGTAGTATCACTGATTATCTACCTGTTGTTGAAGTTAAAATAATTTCTTAAACTTATCCTTTAGCACTGTTTAAGATAAATAATTTCCATTAACGTAGCTGAATATTCAAATTGGAGTTAAGAATCACAAACTACGTTATTATTTAGATTCATAGTTTTAATCTCCCAATTTTAATAAAACAAAATAGAAAGAAATATGTTTTGTCCTTTTAAATATGGATAAAAAATAGTAAAAATTTTTAGAATATTTATGTAATAGAATGAATGCAGCTGATATTAACTCACCTTATTTGTACAAAGCGTTTTTCTTTTTTATGATTTAAATTATTTTTAAAAGCAGATTTTATGACTTTTATGGATATGTTTGACTGATAATATTAAATAGTTCTCTTTAAAAAGTATTTATTTGAACAAAACGGATACAAATCTATTCTTGCTGAAGTTTTGTTCACTCTGTCAGAACGTCAGCTCTCTTTTATAGCAGGGCACTTTTATGTTTAGTGGGACGCGATGCTCAACATTTTCACGTTAGTCCATAGATTCGCTGAGTAAAATTTTTTGTTTCTACATAAATGTAAATGTTATGTAAAAACAGAAATTACTTGAAATATCTGGCTAATATATTTTGAGTAAACTCTAGTTAAATCATCCTAAAATGGTTAATACATTGAAGAAACAGTTTTTCCAAATATAACTAGAGTTTAAAAATTATTCATAATAATATAGTATAGATTTAACAATATATTTCATATTTAAAAACGTTTTTGCAAAATGTTTTTTAATTTATTACGAAATATATCTATATATACTGTTAAAAACTATTTCTAATTTCATTAAAATGTTTTTGATGAGAAATATTAAAATTCATGTTTTTAACACTCGAATATAAGTAGTTTGCATAATTCCTAAATTACTTGTGGAATTTCTTCGTCCAAATAGAAGAAATAAATTTAAAGGCATAAATAAATTATTTGCATTAAAGCACTTTCTTATGATTGAAAAAAATCTAAGTTTGCTAACTATTAATTATGGATAGTATTGACTGATATTAAAACTAAATTTGCATGCATTAAGTCAGCTTTCTTTGTAAGATATATAGAACTGAATATATTACATTTTGTTCTATGTGTAGAGATTCCCATTAAGGAAAATTATTAATTGATTTATTTTTACATTGTTCTGGCATTTACATTAAATGTACGGTTTTTATATCATTCATTGTTTTTGATTTTTTAAAGCCATCGAAAAGATTCAATGATGTAGTTAATGATAAGAATAAGAACTATGGTTTTTTAAAGAGAAAGTACATAAGAATTTAAAAGAATGCTACAGAAAAATGAATAAAAATTAATTTTTTATTTATTTATTTACATGACTGAATCATAAAATAAGTGTCTTATAAGTAGTATTAAAAATTAAGATAAGAAGTGAATCATAAGAAGAATGAATATAATCCAATTTTGAAATCAGTTATTTTTTGTTATTTCAAGGATACAAAATGATTTTTCAAATTTTTGAATAAAAATATGCACGCAAGGGATGAAAATTATTTCCCACCTTATCATTGTACAATAAACCTTTATATTATCAGACAAGTTTGATAACTGCCTGGGAAATATATTTATCTCCGGGACTTTTCCTTTCGGTCTCAACGCTCTGACTTCTTAATATATAAGTAAAACAATATGTGTTAAGAAATCAGATCGAAATTGTGAAGTTAATTAAAGGAAGTTTTTCTAATTTAATTTCCCTTTTTAACTAAACTGAGCTAACATGTTACCATTTTTAGTTTTCGCAGTCATCCTGTTTAACGATGTCATTGGTGTACCTTTACAACGAAGTTCAAATTTATTGAACAGCAACCTGTGTGATGATAACGAGAATTCGGGTGCAAAATTCATTATCTCCAATATTGGAAGCAACGTAGTAAATGGAACGAGTAATTATAAAATTTTTCTTCTAAGGGAATTTATGAAAGATCATCTGGTGTCGGCGACTTACAATCTTTAACACCACCTTCTTATTGCCAGTTCATTATAGAGAACAACGTCGATGAGAACCGCATTCCACAATTGCTTACCCAAGTACGCTGTTTAAAATCACCCATTCAACGACATCAGATGTATTTAAGGAAGCAAATACAAACATCTTGTGAAGAATTCGGTTATGCAGTTTCAGTATTGAAAATAGATGCCAGTACTTGTGAGCCAGACGGATACTATCCTGTGTGGGAACATATCTCAATAGCATGCATACCGGCAATTCCTGCATCAAATTTGAGGAGCAGACCAGGAAATTCCATTGTATTTGCAAGACTAGAAAAATAATGTTATAATAGGAGAATTATATATTGAGAATTTAAAATGAAATTGTTAAAATATTGATCTTTTTGCAACTCCGTGACGTGGTTACTTCTGTGATGTATCTCAAGACCTTTGTCAAGTTAAAATGACGCTTCATTTTCGAAATTTAAATTTATTTTGTTTATGTGTAAAATGAACAAAAAATCATAATTCCTTATTTATTTCATTCATAATCATGTATATGTACCAATTTCATTTGATGTGGCGAATAAATTTGTAACCGTTTCAGAAACCAGCTGCTTCTCCCATTTCAACAAAACTATTTAAAAATATATTCATCATACCCAATTTAAAGGAATTACTGTTTTTGCTTTGAAAAATGATAATATTAATTTCCTTTTAAGATACAAATGATCTACAAATTTAATTTATCAATATATTGATTTCTCGTCATTCTTAAATTCGGAGTATAGCAAATACTGATTAGATTCAGTGCACAGATATATTTGAAATATATTCAATATTAATATACATACGACGTAAAAGAGGATAATAATAATCTGGGAAATAAATTTGATAACTAAATTATATTAAATCAAAATCAACTCCCAAAAATCTCACCATTTGATTTTGAAAAGTGTTCGTATAAGTTACGTGATGATGAATAGAAATTTATTTCTTCTCTTTACATACTTTTCCACCTAACATATTTGAAGAAATATTTTATAAGAGTTGATATCTTAACTGGTTCTAAAACAAAAAAATACGGGGAAACAATTTTAATGATTGAACCGAACTATTGAAATTTTCAATTTTACAAGTGTATATGAAAAGGGAAAAGTAAAAGTATTAATTTTAAAAATAAAGGAAATTTTTATTATTGAAATTCACCTTTAATTTAGCATGAAAACAATGCATTAAATTTTATTTAATTGACATAATTTTGTTTTGGTAGACAAAAAACAGTATTTCTATTCCCTCTGCAACACTGAGTAGTTGTTATGAAAGAATATAAAAATGAAATATTTTTATTATTTTTTTTTTTTGCAATTTCGAGTTTTAAAATATGCTATTAGAAGATTCTTTTCTATTGTTAATCATTTGCCGAATTAATATAAGGTAACACGTTGAATCATTTGGTTAAAAATATATTTTAAACTAAAATATTCTTAATTAGTATACAATTTATTAATTATTAAATTAAAGATTAATTATTTAAATATTTGTTTGCTATTTATCGCATTAAATTAGCTTATTAAGGGTTTCTTGATTACTTTTAATTATTTGCGTAATGGTGAATGTTTGCTTAAAAATATAATTTTAACAATAATAACTGTTGTCAAAATGTATGTTGCTCTTTCTTTAGGATTAAAAATAATATTTGGTTGATTTCATGTAATTGAAATTGAATTATATTAAATTCAGATTTTATAACAAATTATTCCTGTTTTCTCTCATATTGTATGCTTTAAACTAATATGTTTAACGCTCTAATTTAAATTTTATTTAACTGTTTGCCTATGTAAAATTCGCAAATAAACTATTCTACGCACCGTTGATTATAAAATTCTAGATTGATTTTCCAACATTACATTACATGTATAAAACGCTGATGCTTCAATCATTTTTCTTTTATTTTCCAAGTGAACGTAAGATCATTGTAACTAAACATGGCTCAACGTATCATAAATTTTTATTTAATATTTTGTACGTAATTTATAATTTTTACTAGCTTATCATATGTACTCAAACTATAAAAGATCTACAAAAAATGTTTGATACACACACACTTTGCAAGGAAAGCGTGAAACGATTTCATGACAATATTTGGAATTCATTTGATTTAAAATTCTTTGATTTTAAAATTTGTCACAGAGTGTTCACAAATTTTCCATAAATATCTACCATTTAATTAAGTTAAAATAATTTCATATACATATCATTCAGCACTATTTTATGAAACATAATTTCAATTCATAAAGCTCAAAACTTATATTGGAGTTTCGAACCACAAATCATGCTACTTTTTCACTTCATAACTGTAACCTGCCAATTTTGATAAAACGAAAACAGAACGAAATAAGATTTGATTTTTTTAAATACAATTAAAAATTTGCAAAAAATGTTTACAAAATTGATGGAATAGAATGCATAAAGCCGAAACTAATCCGCTTTATTTGAACAGAACATTTTCCTTCTTTTTTATGATTTAAGTTATTTTTGATAACAGATTTTATGACTTTTAACAGTTTGACTGACGTAATGAAATTAGTTATATTTAAAAAGTACTTATTTGTTAACATTTTGGAAACAAATTTATTTTTGCTTATTCAGTCAGAACGTCTGCTCTCTTTTTTAACTGAGTTTTTGAAGGCGTAATGTTTAGTGGGACGCAACGCTCAATATTTTCACATTAGTTCATAGAGGCGATGAGTTTCATATTTTTTTGAGTTAAATATGTAAATGCTATTCAGTAATAAGAAATGCTGAAAATAAATCGCTAATATATTTTGAGTCAAATATAGTTATACCATCGCAAAATGTTTAATACATTGAAGAAAGTTTTTCTGATTGTAATCAATATTAAAAAAATCATTTTCATAGACGTAGCGATACATTTCGTATTGAACTCTGAAATGTTGAAGAAATTAATTTAAATTTATTGCAAAAAATATTTATATGCAATGCAATTTTTTTACTTCATAAATAATAATTATGTAAATGCTATTCTATAATAAGAAATACTGAAAATATATCGCTAATATATTTTGAGTCAAATTTAGTTATACCATCGCAAAATATTTAAAATATTGAAGAAAGTTTTTCTGATTATAATCAATATTAAAAAAATCATTTTCATAGACGTAGCGATACATTTCGTATTTAACTGAGAAATGTTGAAGAAATTAATTTAAATTTATTACAAAAAATATTTGTATACAATGCAATTTTTTTTTACTTCATAAAATATAAATATGTAAATGCTATTCTGTAATAAGAAATACTGAAAATATATCGCTAATATATTTTATAATTTTAATTTTAACTATTTAATAATAATTAATAATTTTTTACTTCATTGAAATATTTTTTATGTGAAATTTTAAAGTTTATATTTAAACTCTCGAATATACTTAGGTTGTACAGTTCATTTAATATTTGTGAAATTCCTTCATTCTGTAAAAAGAAAAAAACTTTAAGACAATAACTACGTTACATCTATTAAAGAATCTATTTAATATATTATCTTTATGTATAAGCTGTTGTTGTTGTTGCTTATGACACTTGGACAAGCCAAGCTCGCTATGCCTTTGGCAGTGCAAATTAAGTTAATAAGGAATGTATTTCGTTTGGATCAGAGTACCACGAAGGTGAAAGTACGACTTTGCTCTTTTTAAGGTGCCTCGTAATTTTGAAGCACGGTCAGATGACGAGGCCACACCTGAGCAGGGCACTCTCCTCTCCACATCCACGCCACACCAGCGGAAGGACATTGGACGTCATATATTAACGTGGACACGTCCCCAACCCACGGAGCTCCCGCAACCCAGTGAAGGAGAGTACACCGTGGTCACCCTCCCAACCATTGCCCGCTGCAAATGATGCTTCTACTTTGCTGAGTTTACGGGAAGCGGCGTGAAGCTACTGAGCCACTGGAGCACATGCATAAGCTACTTCCTTTGAATTGTGTAACCTAAAATTGACAACAGTGGATAATACTGTGGCAAATTAGCTAAACAGAATGAAAAAAATTGGTAAACATTCTTGGCAACAGTCTTAGAAACGCGAAGTAGGAGGATTTTTATGCTACATGGCCTTAAGTCTTGCACTTCTAACACAGCAATAATTTAAGCAGTTCTTTAAACAGACACTGTGACTAATTGTACAAATATTTTAAAAATTGCTTATCACCATTGAATTGCTAAAACTTTATTTTCTACATTTAAAATTTAACTGATATTTTATTCATTGTTCTTAAGAAGTTGAAAAATTCAAATTTATTTTAGGAAGATGATTCTTGTTATTCATACTTTTTTATTTGGCATATCGGTATGTAGGAACTCTTTTGCTTTTATATTGTTTAATGAAATATTTTGAAATAAACCAATTTTCAAAAACATTTAATATACCAAACATGATAAATGACAGATGTTTATCTGTCAAGTAATAAAAGCAAACTATCTGATATTTGATAAAATTATTGTTAGAATGGTATTTTATGAAAAATTAAAATCGTTTTGCATAAGAAGAACAGATTGCAATTTCAATTTTTAAATTCCAATTAGTAATGAATATTAATAGTTTTTAATTTTTTTTTTAATTTACAAAATATTTACCTTTTTTAAATATTCAATACATTCGAAATTTTCCAATATACGAAAAGTTTTCAAAGTATAGTTAATGACAAAAATGAAAGATGTATGAAATTTGTTGAGGCTAGTCCTCAACACTTACTTGAGTGCACTCAATTCTCGATGGAGAAGCTCCTGGAGACCCTCTACTTTTTCTTGATTTTTTGAGAGTGCATGAGCTCATGGATCTAGTGTAGCTCCGCTATTCTTGATGGGATTTGAACAACAACAACTAAAATGCAGAAAGTTGATATTAAACCTCATGATTTGCACAGAAAATATTTCTTTTTGATTTAAATTATTCTTAATAACAGATTTTATGACTTTTACACATATTTTTGACTGACGTAATTAAATAGTTACACTTAAAAATATTTATTTGAACAAATTGAATACAAATCTACTCTTTTTCCTGTTTTAATTGATCAGTCTCTCTTTTTCAATTTTGTTCAATGCTCATCAGTTTTGCAAAAGTGCATGGAGGCCCTGAGTGTCATATTTTGTTCCTGTTAAATATGTAAATTCTGTTTAGTAAGAAAATAAAAATCTGTAATATATTTTGAGTCAATTCTATATACACTACCATAAAATGCTTATTACATTAACGAAACAGTTTTTCTCAATTTAGTCAATATTTAAAAAAATCATTTTTATGTATTTAGAATATACCCATCAATTCATTTCATGTTTAATTTAAAAATACTAAATAAATTAATTTAAATTTATCATATAAATACATCTATAAACAATAAAAAGTGAATATTAAAATGTTTTTAAGGAAACATTTTTAAATACTCGAATATATATACTTAGTTCGTATAGATCATT
Organism: Latrodectus hesperus; assembly: GCA_037975125.1. Taxonomy (NCBI): domain Eukaryota; kingdom Metazoa; phylum Arthropoda; class Arachnida; order Araneae; family Theridiidae; genus Latrodectus; species Latrodectus hesperus. The sequence continues at coordinate 32,484 of JAJQOW010001037.1, read as the reverse complement.
TATTATTTGTGGACTGTATTGATTCAGGAAAAAGAATAATAGTAAAGCAATAACTATATTATATTTTTTACAGCATTTTCTCATAATTGGAAAAAAATACCTGAATTTGCGGGCCTATAGAATCTAAGTTTGATAAACAATAGTAGAAAATAAGATAGGGTGAAATTGAAACTATATCTGCATGTATTAACTTAACTTTCACTGCAGACCATGTGGAACTGAATTTACCTCATTTTGGCCTTAACATGTCAAAATTCCAATTAAAAATGATTTTTAATTAATTTTTTTAACATTTTTATAGTGTTTATATAATAATTATGGCTTTTATAATATTTATTAGTCTTACATTTTCAAGGCATTCAAAATTTTCATATTTCGAAAAGTTTTCACTATATAGTTAAAGATAAGAATAAGGATTAAAACTTTTTAAAAAGAGAAAGTACATGCGAATTTTAATGAATGCAACAGAAAAATGAACAAAAAAATTTTTTGCAGTAGTTTTTGATGTGATTGAATTATTTAATATCTCTTTGATAAATTGTATTAAATTAAAATAATAAATGAAGATCGAGATGAATGGATATAATCCAGTTCAAGAGTGAATAATTTTTTATAGCAAGAATAAAAAATGATATTTCAAATTCTCTATGTATGTATCCATAGAAAAAAATGAGAAATATTGATAAATATAAAAATACTAGAAAAATTATTTTCAAAAAAATATACGTTATCAATTATTTATATTCAACAATATATTATCTGATGCTTGATAAAATTTGTAAACAAAATCTCGGAACTGCAGAGCTATCGTTGAAAATCTTCCAGGTTTTTGGCAGAAAGAATAGAAATGTAAAATTTTAATCGACTGAATTTGATTTTCCACCATATCTTAGTACTATAAACCATAATATTATCAGATAATTTCGATAACTGCCTGGGAAATATATTTATCCACCATAATTCCAATTTAGTGAACAGCAACCTGTGTGATCATAACGAGACTTTGGGTGCAAAATTCAATATTTCCACTATTGGAAGCAACGTAGTAAATGGAATGAGTAGTTGTAACAATTTTTCTTCTAAGGGAATTTATGAAAGAGCATCTGGTGTTGGCGACTTACAATCTTTAACACCTCCTTCGTATTGCCAGTTCATTGTTGAAAACAGTGTCGATGGGAACCGCATTCCACAATTGCTTACCCAAGTACGCTGTTTAAAATCACCCATTCAACGACATCAGATGCATTTAAGGAAGCAACAAGAAATATCTTGTGAAGAAGTCGGTTATCCAGTTTCAGTACTGAAAAGAGATGTCAGTACTTGTAAGCCAGACGGATACTATCCTGTGTGGGAACATATCTCAATAGCATGCATACCGGCAATTCCTGCATCAAATTTGAGGAGCAGACCAGGAAATTCCATTGTATTTGCAAGACTAGAAAAATAATGTTGTAATAGGAGAATTTATTGAGAATTTTATTAATTATTGTTTTTTTTGTAACTCATTAACGTGGTTAATTTTGTGATATATCTTTAGACTATTGTCAAGTTCACCTTTATTTATTTCAGTGTTTTAAGTTATTTATGCATATAATGTCACAAAAGAGAGTTCACAATTCTCTATTTATTTCATGCATAATCATTTATACTCAGTTATTTCATTTTTATGTGAAAAATAAATTTCTTACCTATTACGGAATCCGACATTTTTATTTCAACAAAACAATTTTAGAAAATGTATATTCAATATATCCCACACACATTTATAAGGAATACTCTGCTTTTCTATTAAAAATTGATAATATTAATTACATTTCTTGAAACAAATGAATTCTACATTTAATCTATAAGGATATTTATTTCTCAGCATTATTTAATATTGGAATCAAGGAAATATTGATTAGATTCAGAACACAGATATATTCGAAATTCCTTCAATATTAAAATACATAAAACATTTGCATTGTTAAAAATATCTGGGAATCAAATTTGATAGTTTAATTATTAAATCAAAATCTTCTGTCAAATATCACACCGTATAAATTTGAAAGCCTGCAAACTTGTCTTGTGGTCAGCGTGCCTGACTAGGGATAAGGAGGTCCTGGGTACGAATCCCGGTTTGGGCATGGATGTACTTTCTCTCTCTATATTTGTCCTTTCCTTGTATGAATGAGGTGTGAATGGTTTTCTGCCCTATAAACGGGTCCCTGTGGCACGTGTGTAGAGCCAAGCCGTACTTTCACCTACATGGTGCTGTGATTGAAACGAAAGACGCTCCCAATGGACTTAATTCGCATAGCATAGCGAGTTTGGGCTTGTACAAGTCTCATTAGAAAACAACAATAAATTTGAAATGTTCTGATAACATATGTTACGTGAGGTAAATAGAATTTGCTTTTTCCCATGCGTATTTTTATATAGGGCATACTTCTAGAAATATTATACAAATTGACTTTTTCATTGTTTTTAAAACATGAAATATCGGAAAAAATCATTAATAATTTAACAGAACTATTATAAATTTCAATTCTATGAGTGCGTATCAAAAGGAACAAAAAATATTGATTTTTGAAATAACTAAAATGCATTATTTTAACTTTTTCTTACTTAATTTAGTATGAAAACAGTGGATGTGATTTGATATGATAAGCATAATTTTATTTTGGTAATAAAAAAATGTTCTCATGTTTTGGTAATTAATACTTTTGAAGCATTGTAAAGTTACTATTAAAGAAATCAAATTAAATATTTTTATTTACTTATTTATTGCTATTATGCGTTTTAATATATGCTATTAAATGTTTCTTAAAATTATATATACGTGCCAATTTAATTTATGGTCTCGTAATGAAGCATTTGAGTAAAAATATATTTTATACAATAATAAATTTTGTCAAAATGCAATTTGTTCTTTTTAGATGATAAAATTAATGTTTGGATGATTTCATTTTCCTGAAATTGAATTTTAAACTCATGTTTTATAGTAACCAATCCATTAATGTTTTAGTTAGAGATTCAAGGATTGACACAAGAGAAACTATTTTTTCTAAATCTGTTCAAATCATTGCCTACGATGATGATATTGATATCATAGCAAGAACTCCTAAGGACCTCAAGCAAGCGTTCCTGGATCTGGAAAGAGAGGCTAAAAAATGAACCTCTCAATTAATCAGAATAATATAAGTACATGCAATTTATTACCTACTCTGACACCTCCACGCATATCGAAATTGGAGAGTACAAATTTGAAAAGGTGAACTCTTTCACCTATCTAGGCTCAGATACCAACTCTGAAAATCTCATTTCCCCAGAATTAAGAAAGAGAATAATTGCAGCCAATAGATGTTTCTACGGCTTAAGGAAGTTTCTGAAATCGGACTACATCAGACAAAACACCAAGTTGCTGATTTACAAAAGTTTAATCAGGTCAGTTCTCACTTATGCCACTGAAATCTGGACCCTGTCCCAGGCCGACGAAAAGACACTCGCAACTTTCGAAAGGAAGATTCTGCGCTCCATCTTTGGCGGCATCTACGACAGTGGAGCCTGGAGAAGAAGAACCAACTCTGAGTTATACCGGCTGTTCGGAGAACCGGACATCCTGGAATTCCAAAAAATCCAGCGGATGAAATGGGCCGGGCATATTATGAGGAATGAACGACACCCGCACTACAAAGAAAATCTTTTTGGTAAAACCCTCGGGTGTCAGAGGAAGACCAAGACTGAGGTGGAGTGACTGCCTCCTGAAGGACTTCGAGTCAATCAACGTCAGAAACTGGAAAGGTGTCGCACTCAGAAGAAGGGACTGGTGTCGCCTCTTTGAGAAGGCCAGGGTCCACACAGCACTGTCGCGCCATTGATGATGATCCATTAATGCTTTAAGCTAAGTTTTTATGCTCTAATTTAAATTTTAATTAACTCTATGTCTTTGGCTACTTCGTAACTAATCAATGCTACCCACATCTTTATAAAATTTTTGTTGATCTTCCAACATTACTTGGGATGTATAGCTCTGTTTCTTATATCATTTTTCTTTTATGATTTGAAGGAACCTAGGATACTTGTAAGTAAATGTAACTAAAAATATTAGAAACCATTATAAATTATTTTGTATGTATTTTATGATTTTTAATAGCACATCATATGCACTCAAACTGTAAAATATCAATAAAAGTATATGGTATATTTTGCGTGAAAAGAACGAAACGATTTTATGATAATATTTGAAATTCGCTTGATTTAAAAATTCGCTGATCTTAAAATTTTGAGATAGAAAGTTCATAAATTTTCTGTTGTATCACTACGAATCTACCTGTTGTTGAAGTCAAAATGACTTCACATAGATGTCCTTTTTTAGTGTTATTTTAAGAAATATAATTTCCATTAATGAAGCTCAAAACTCAAATTGGTGCTTTGAATCACAAATCATGTTATTATTCAGTTTCATAGCTGTAATATCCGAATTTTAACAAAACGAAAACAGAACAAAATGAGAATTGATTTTTTAAATTTGTATAAAAAACTCGTAAAAATTCTTCTGCTAAATTGAAGAACTAAAATGCAGTCAAATAAAAGTAACAAAAGTGCAACTCCTATAAACGAAGCTAGTCCTCAACACTTACTTGAGTGCACTTAATTCTCGATGGAGGAGCTCCTTGGAGACCCTCTACTTTTTCTTGATTTTTTGAGAGTGCATGGGCTCATGGACCTAACTAACTCAGGCAATGCTGGGTGGACTGTTATATTACCTGATCTTATTAATTGTTATTTTGTGGCTGAAAAGACATAAGAAACAACTAACATTTCTGCAATTGCAGGTGAGGCCTCTGAAGTAGACCTTGCTGAAAAAGACAAGGGAACTTCAAGGCAATCTAGTGAAGGGGCAGCAATGAATCCTTCACAGGAGGTAGAAATGACCTCCAAACCATCTTCTTCTGGTGAAAGTCAGGAAGCTATCGCTAGCATGAATGACTCTCTGACCAGATGGGACTGTTTCAGCAAAACCCTATCTGCAGGAAATGTCATACGCAAGAGGAAACGTCAAGGCATATCATTATGAATGCGAGGATCTTGCCCCCTCCCCAGATAAACTTCTTTAGGCATCATCCATACTAGGGAGTTACACCTAGACTCCATTAAAGGGTTATCGGACTTTATTAATAAAGTGGGTGACCCGAGCAACTGCAACTAGGAAACATTGGGTTTGGAGTTAATGGAACAAAATGCTGATAAAAACAGAGGTGCCCAATGTAGTACAAACCCAACTCTAAGAAGAAAAAAAAGAAGAAAAAACTTCATATATATGTCCTTTAGTGTTATTTTAAGAAATATGATTTCCATTATTGAATTCAAAATTCAAATTGGGGCCTTGATTCGCAAATCATGTTATTATTCAGCTTTATAGCTGTAATATCCGAATTTTAACAAAACGAAAAAAGAACAAAATGATATATGACTTTTTAAATTTGTATAAAAAACTAGTAAAAATTCTTCTGCTAAATTGAAGAACTAAAATGCAGTCAAATAAAAGTGTAAAAAGTGCTACTCCAACGAGACTAGTCCTCAACACTTACTTGAGTGCACTCAATTCTCGATGGACGAGCTCCTGGAGACCCTCTACTTTTTCTTGATCTTTTGAGAGTGCATTGGCTCATGGATCTAGTGTATCTCTGCTATTCTGGACGGGATTTGTAACAACAACAACAACTAAAATGTAGAAAGTTGATATTAAACCCTCATGATTTGCACAGAAAATACTTCTTTTTGATTTAAATTATTCTTAATAACAGATATTATAACTTTTATAGATATTTCTGACTGATGTTATTAAAAAGTTACATTTAAAAAATATTTATTTGAACAAATTGAATACAAATCTACTCTTTTTCCTGTTTTGCTTTATCAGTCTCTCTTTTTCAACTGTGTTCTACGCTCATCAGTTTCGCAAAAGTGCTTGGATGCCCTGAGTGTCATATTTTGTTCCAGTTAAATAAGTAAATGCTGTTTAATAAAATAAATAAAAATAAATCTCTAATATATTTTGAGTCAATTCTATATACATTACCATAAAATGCTTATTACATCAACGAAACAGTTTTTCTCAATTTTATCAATATTTAAAAAAATCATTTTTATGTATATAGAATATATCCATCAATTAATTTAACATTTAATTAAAATATTTTAAATAAATTCATTTAAATGTATCATATAAATGTATCTATAAACAATAAAAAAGTAAATATTTTCTTCATTAAAATGTTTTTTTAAGGAAAAAAATTAAATGCTCGAATATATATACTTAGTTCGTATAATTCATTTATTATTTGTGGAATGTCTTGATTCAGGAAAAAGAAATAACAATAAAGTAATAACTACATTATATGTTTTAAAGCATTTTCTCATGATTGAAAAAAAATACCTGAATTTGCGGGCCTGTTGAATCTAAGTTTGATAAACAATACTAGTAAATAAGATAGGGTGAAATTGAAACTATATCTGCATGTATTAACTTAACTTTAACTGCAGATCATGTGGAAGTGAATGTACCTCATTTTGGACGTAACATGTCAAAATTTCAATTAAGAATAATTTTTATTTAATTTTTTTTTACATTTTTATAGCATTTATATAATAATTATGGTTTTTATAATATTTATACTTTTACATTTTTAAAGCATTCAAAATTTTCACATTTCGAAAAGTTTTCAAATATAGTTAAAGATAAGAATAAGGATTAAAAAATTTTGAGAAGAAAATGTAATTGAGAATTTTAATAAATGCTATAGAAAAATGAATAAAAAATAATAATTTTGCATTAGATTTTAATGTGATTGAATTATTTGATAACTCTTTTATAAATAGTATTAAATTAAAATAATAATTGAAGATCAGGATAAATAGATATAATCCAGTTTAAGAGTAAATAATTTTTTATAGCAATAATACAAAATGATATTTCAAATTATCTATGTATGTATCCATAGAAAAAAATTAGAAGTATTGATAAATATAAAAATACTAGAAAAATATTTCCAAAAATATACATTATCAATTATTTATTTACAACAATATATTATCTAATGCTTGATAATATTTGTAAACAAAAACTCGGAACTACAGAGCTATCGTTGAAAATCTTCCAGGTTTTTGGCACTAGGAATAGAAATATACAATTTTAATCGACTGAAGTGATTTCTCCACCTTAGCATAGTAGAATAAACCATTATATTATCAGATAACTTCGATAACTGTCTGGGAAATATATTTATCTCCGGGACTTTTCCTTTCGGTATCAACGCTCTGACTTCTTAATATATAAGTAAAACAATTTGTATTAAGAAATCAAATCGAATTTGGAAAGTTAATTGAAGGTAGTTTGTCTAATTTAATTTCCCTTTTTACTAAACTCAGCTAACATGTTACCATTTTTAGTTTTCGCAGTTATCCTGTTTAACGATGTCATTGGTGTACCTGTACATCAAAATTCCAATTTATTGAACAGCAACCTGTGTGATGATAACGAGAACTTGGATGCAAAATTCCATATTTCTACTATTGGAAGCAACGTAGTAAATGGAACGAGTAGTTGTAACAATTTTTCTTCTAGGGGAATTTATGAAAGATCACCTGGTGTCGGCGACTTACAATCTTTAACACCACCTTCTTATTGCCAGTTCATTGTAGAGAACAACGTCGAAGAGAACCGCATTCCAGAATTGCTTACCCAAGTACGCTGTTTAAAATCACCAATTCATCGACATCAGATGCATTTAAGGAAGCAACAGGAAACATCTTGTGAAGAAGTCAGTTATCCAGTTTCAGTATTGAAAAAAGATGTCAGTACTTGTGAGCCAGACGGATACTATCCTGTGTGGGAACAAATCTCAATAGCATGCATACCGGCAATTTCTGCATCAAATTTGAGGAGCACACCAGGAAATTCCATTGTATTTGCAAGACTAGAAAAATAATGTTGTAATAGAAGAATTTATTGAAAATTTTAATTTTTTTTATTTGTTACTCTGTGACGGGCTAATTTTGTGATATATCTTAAGACTATTGTCACTTTTACCATGTTTAATTTCAGTCTTTTAAGTTATTCATGCATATAATGTCACAAAAGAGAGATCATATTTCCTTATTTATTTCAGGCATAATCATTTGTACTCAGTTATTTCATTTTTATGTGAAAAATAAATTTCTTACCTTTTACGGAATCCAACATTTTTATTTAAAAAAGAATTTTAGAAAATGTTTATACAATATATCCCAATTATAAGAAATACTCTGCTTTTCCATTGAGAAATGATGATATTAGTTTCCTTTTATGAAACAAATGAATATTAAATTTAATTTATGAAGTTATTTATTTTTCGTCATTCTTAATATTGAAATAAAGGAAATATTGATTAGATTAAGAACACAGATATATTTCAAATATCTTCATTATTAATGTATTTAAAATATAAGAAATGAGAATAATTATCTGGGAACCGAATTTGATAGCTAAATTATAAAATAAAAATCAACTGCCAAAATTAACAGCATATGATTTTGAATTGTGTCTATAACGTAAGTTTTGCGATGAACAGAATAATAATTTTTCTTCCTAGATATTTTTTCACATAACATATTTGAAATATTTCATATTAGTTGATATTTTAATTGGTTTCGAAACATAGAATAAGGGAAAATGGCCTTAATGATTTATTCCAACTATTGAAATTTTCAGTTTGACTAGGGTATAGAAAAAGGAAGAAGAGAAGTAATTGATTTTAGAAATAACTGAAATTTTTTAATTAATTTCATCGTATTTAATCTAGTATGTAAAAAGGGTATTTAATTTTATTTGATGATCATAATTTGGTAGTTATAAGCAGTATTTTTTAACCTTTTGATACCTTGAACAGTTATTATAAAAGAAATTAAAGATTAAATATATTTATTATTATTATTTTTTCCTATTTCATGTTTTAAAATGTGCTATTAAACATTCTTAATTATTATTAATTATTTTTTAAATTAATTTATTGTTACATGTTGAATCATTTGGTTAACTATGTATTTTTAACTAATAAATTCTTAATTTATACATAATTTTATTTATTTTATCATTAAATTAAAGACAATTTTTTTGCTACTTCTTGTTTTCAAGTATGCTATTACAAGATTTTACATTATTTTTGATTATTTACCGGATTAATTTATGGTCACATGATGAATCTTTTGCCTAAAAATATATTTTAACAGTAACAATTTTTCTCAAAATTTAATTTGCTGTTATCAGAGAATAAAAAGTAAACTTTAAATGATTTCCTATAATTTAAAACATATATTTTTTAAATTCAAGTATTATGATATCTTATCCATTTGGTCCTTAAAATTGCATGCTTTAAACTAATTTATTTTAAAATAAACTATTTTAAATTTTACTTAAATTAGAGCAGTAAACAAATGCCTGTCTTTGCCTACTTCGTAAATAAACTTTGTTATGCCCCCTTCTTTATAAAATTCTAGATTGATTTTCCAACATAAAATTCCATGTATGACTCTGCTGCTTTTATCCTCTTTCTTTTATTTTCAAATTGAATGAAAGATTGTTCTCACTAATTATAACTAAAGGTATCATAAATTTTTATGAATCATTTTGTATATACCTAAAATTTCTATTACACATCATGTACTTGAACTATAAAATATCAACAAAAAATATTTGACACAGTTTTCAAGGAAAGCATGAAACTATTTCATGACAATATTTAAAATTCGCTTGATTTAAAATTTTGTGATCTTAACATTTGTGAGACAGTTTAATAAATTTCCTGTGGTATCACTGAACATCTACCTGTTGATGAACTTAAAATAATATCTTATACATATAATTTAGCACTATTTTAAGATACATAATTTCCATTAACGACGTTCAATATTCAAATTGGAGTTATGAATCACAAACCACGTTATTATTTAGCTTCATAGTTTTTATCTCCAAATTTTAATAAAACAAAATATAACGAAATATGTTTTGTCTTTTTAAATATGGATAAAAAAATTGTTACAAAATTGATGGAATAGAATGAATGCAGCTGATACTAAACCATCTTATTTGTGAAGAGAATTTTCCTTTTTTATGATTTAAATTATTTTTAAAAGCAGATTTTATGACCTTTATAGATATGCTTGACTGATATTATTAAATAGTTCTATTTAAAAGGTATTTATTTGAATAAATTGGATACAAATCTATTCTTGCTGAAGTTTTGTTCACTCTGTCAGAACGTCTGCTCTCTTTTATATCAGGGTACTTTTATGTTTAGTGGGACGCGATGCTCAACATTTTCGCGTTAGTCCATAGATTCGCTGAGTATATTTTTTGCGTTAAATATGTGACTATGTTATGTAGAAACAAAATATACTTGAAATACACGGCTAATATATTTTGAAGTAAATCTAGTTATACCATCGTAAAACGGTTAATACATTGAAAAAACAGTTTTTCTGAATATAACTAGTGTTTAACAATTATTCATAAAAATATAGAATAGATTTAACAATATATTTCCTATTTAAAATATTTTTGCAACATTTTTTTTAAATTTAATATGAATTAAATCTTTATAGGGTGAAAAATATTTCTTACTTCATTAAAATGCTTTTGATGAGAAATATTGAAATTCATGTTTTTAACATTCAAATATAAGTAGTTTGCATAATTGCTAAATTATTTGTGGAATTTCTTCGTCCAACAATAAGAAATAAATTTAAATGCATAAATAAATTACATGCATTGAAACAATTTCTCATGATTGAAAATAATCTAAGTTTGCTAACTATTAATAATGGATAATATTGGCTGAAATTGAGACAAAATTTGCATGCATTAACTTAGCTTTCTTTGTAAGCCATATAGAACTGAATGTATTACATTTTGGTCTATGTGTAGAGATTCCCTTTAGGAAAATTATTAATTGATTGATTTTTGCATTGTTCTGGCATTTACATTATACGTATGGTTTTTATAATATTCATTTTTTTATATTTTTAAAACCATCAAAAATATTTCTTTAAGATGTAGTTAATGATAAGAATAAGACTTATGGATTTTTAAAAGAGAAAGTAAACGAGAATTTAAAAGAATGCTACAGAAAAATGAATAAAAAATAAATTTTCATTTATTTATTTACATGACTGAATCATTAAACAAGTGTCTTATAAGTAGTATTATAAATTACGATAAGAAGTGAATCATAAGAAGAAAGACTATAATCCAATTTTGACACCAGTAATTTTTTGTTAATTCAACAATACAAAATGATATTTCAAATTTTTGAATCAAAATATGCACGTTTACGTATGTAAACCGGCAAGAAAATTAGAAATATTGATATATTTTAAAGAACAAGAAAAATTATTTCGACAAAAATATGTTATCAATTATATTAATTAAAGGTATATATTATCAAACTAAATTAATCTAAGAGGCACTGGGGGCCAAGGTTTCGTGAACTCATCTCTGATTTCTTGACCGAGATGTTCTGGGGTGTTACGCATATCTCCGATTAGATGAGGAGCCTAATGAAAAACCCTAAGTGTTTAGATCCCAAGCATGCTTGGTGCTGAGTTTATTGACTAATTTAAGGGTTGACCATGCCCACCCCGAGGATCAAGCTTCGGAAGTGTGGATTGGCAGCGTGTAATGCTATCACTATGCCACAGGGCTTCCCAATATCTTATCTAATTCATGTTAATTAATTGTAGGCACAAATTCGAAACTGCTTAGATAATGTTTTAAATCTTTCACGTTTTTCTCTTACGGAATTGAACAGTATAATCTCAACAGATGAAAATTGTTTCCCATCTTATCATTGTACAATAAACCTTTATATTATCAGATTACTTCGATAACTGCCTGGGAAATATATTTATCTCCGGGACTTTTCCTTTCGGTTTCAACGCTCTGATTTCTTAATATATAAGTAAAAAAATCTGTGTTTAGAAATCAGATAGAAATTGTGAAGTTAATTAAAGATATTTTTTCTAATTTAATTTCACATTTTAACTAAACTCAGCAAACATGTTACCATTTTTAGTTTTCGCAGTCATCCTGTTTAACGATGGCATTGGTGTACCTGTACAACAAGATTCCAATTTATTGAACAGCAACCTGTGTGATGATAACGAGAATTTGGGTGCAAAATTCGATATTTCCACTATTGGAAGCAACTTAGTAAAAGGAACGAGTAATTGTAAAATTTTTTCTTCTAAGGGAATTTATGAAAGATCATCTGGTGTCGGCGACTTACCATCTTTAGCACCACCTTCTGATTGCCAGTTTATTGTAGAGAACAACGTCGATGAGAACCGCATTCCACAATTGCTTACCCAAGTACGCTGTTTAAAATCACCAATTCAACGACATCAGATGCATTTAAGGAAGCAACAAGAAACATCTTGTGAAGAAGTCGGTTATCCAGTTTCAGTATTGAAAAGAGATGTCAGTACTTGTAAGCCAGACGGATACTATCTTGTGTGGGAACATATTTCAATAGCATGCATACCGGCAATTCCAGCATCAAATTTGAGGAGCAGACCTGGAAATTCCATTGTATTTGCAAGACTAGAAAAATAATATTATAAATGGAGAATTTACACATTGAGAATTTTAAATGAAATTGTTAAAATATTGATATTTTTGCAACTCCAAGACATGGTTACTTCTGTGATGTATCTCAAGACCTTTGTCAAGTTAAAATGACGCTTCATTTTCAAAATTTAAATTAATTTGTTTTATGTGTAAAATGAGACAAAAAATCATAATTCCTTATTTATTTCATTCATAATCACGTATATGTACTTATTTCATTTTTATGTGACCAATAAATTTGTTACCGTTTTCAGAAACCAGCTTCTTCTCTCATTTCAACAAAACTGTATAAAAAATATATTCATCATATCCAATTTAAAAGAAATACTGTTTTTGCATTGAAAAAGGATAATATTAATTACTTTTCATGATACAAGTGATCTACAAATTGAATTTATTGATATATTGATTTCTCGTCATTCTTAAAATCGGAGTATAACAAATACTGATTAGATTCAATGTACAGATATATTTGAAATATATTCAATAGTAATATACATAAAACATAAATGAAGATAACAATAATCTGGGAATCAAATTTGATAACTAAATTATATAAAATCAAAATCAACTTCGAAAAATCTCGCCATTTAATTTTGAAATGTGGTCGTAACTTAAGTTACGTGATGATGAGTAGAAATTTATTTTTTCTCTTTACATACTTTTCCACCGAATATTTTTGAAAAAATATTTTATAAGAGTTGATATCTTAACTGGTTCTAAAACAAAAAAAATATGGGGAAACAACTTTAATGATTTAACCGAACTATTGGAATTTTCAATTTTACAAGTGTATATGAAAAGGGAAAAGTAAATGCATTGATTTAAAAATAATGGTTAAAAATTTTTTTTATACGGTATAAAATTTTTATTATTGAAATTCACCTTTAATTTAGCATGAAAACAATGCATTTAGTTTTGTTTAATTGGCATAATTTTGTTTTAGTAGCCAAAAAACAGTATTTCTATTCCCTCTGCATCATTGAATAGTTATTGTGAAATAATGTAAAGATTAAATATTTTTATTATTATTCTTTTTTTTGCTATTTCGATTTTTAAAATATGCTATTAGAAAATATTCTTTTTTATTGTTAATTATTTCATTTATTGTCGTGTGCGCTAGGCTGGCAACAAGGGTGCGCTGCACCACTTTTCCAACTGAAACATACTTAGATGTGGAGTTCGATTTCCTCTGTACACACATGCCAAAGGGACCCGTTTATAGGGTAGGCAACCATTCACACCCCATTCATACAAGGAAATGACAAAGACAGGATAGATAGAGAGAGAAAAAGTGCATCCATACCTGAACCGGGATTCGAACCTAGGACCTCCTTATCCTTAGTCAGGCACGCTGACCACTAGACAAGTTGGCCGGCATTGCTAATTATTTGATGAATTAATATAAGGTAACATGTTGAAACGTTTGGTAAAAAATATATTTTTCACTAAAATATTTTTATTTAATATACAATTTATTTTTTAATTATGAAATTAAAGATTTATTATTTTAATATTTGTTTGCTATTTATCGCTTTAAAATAGGTTATTAAATTATTCTTAATTATTTGCTGAATTTATTTATGGTGACATGGTGAATCGTTTGTTTAGAAATATAATTTTAACAAAAATAATTTTTGTAAAAATGTATGTTGCTCTTTTTTAAAGGTTTAAAAATAATATTCGGTTGATTTCATGTAAAGGAAATTGAAATATATTAAATTCAGATTTTATAACAAATTATTCCTGTTTTCTCTCATATTGTATGCTTTAAACTAATTTGTTTAATGCTGTTATTAAATTTTTTATTTAACTGTTTACCTTTGTATAATACGCAAATAAACTTCTGTGCACCCTTCTTTATAAAATTCTAGATTGATTTTCCAAAATTACATTACATGTATAACGCTGATGCTTCTAACATTTTTCTTTTATTTTCCAAGTGAAAGAAAGATCATTGTTACTAAATATGACTAAAGGTATCATAAATTTTTATGAATTATTTTGTACATAATTTATAATTTTTACTAGCTTATCATATGTACTCAAACTATAAAAGATCTAAAAAATATTTTAGGTACACTAAGTCAACAGAGAGCGTATTTTGTTTGGATCAGAGCACCACGAAGGTGAAAGCATGACTTTGCTCTTTTGAAGTTGCCTCGTAATTTTGAATTACGGTCAGGTGACGAGGCTACACCTGAGCTGGCACCCTCCTCTCCACATCCACGCCACACCAGCGAAAGGACTTTGGACGTCACATATTAACGTGGACTCGTTCTCAACCCACGGAGTTCCAGCAACCAAGTGAAGGAGAGTACACCGTGGTCACCCACCCAACCACTGCCCGCGGCAAATGATGCTTCTCTTTGTTGAGCGTATGGGAAGCGGCGTGAAGCTACTGAGCCACTGGAGCTCATGTATAAGCTACTTCCTTTGAATTGTATAACCTAAAACCTTACCTTTTTTAAAATTTTAAGACATTCGAAATTTTCCAAAATGCGAAAAGTTTTCAAAGTATTGTTAATGATAAAAATGAAAGGGTAATGAAGTTTTGCGATGAGAAAATAAATATGAAATTACTAGAATAATAAAAAGTGAACAAAAATAATTTTGCTTTTAATTTGTGTTGTAATTTGATTAAAAATGTTTTATAAATGATATTAATTCAAGATAAAGTGAATCTGAAGTGGATTGTAGATAATCAAAATTTAGAATCAGTAATTATTTTTCATTCATTAATAAAAAAATTATTCCAAATTTCAAATTATAATGTTTTTTATGTATGCATATATGGAAACAAATTAGGAATACTAAAAATTATTAATAAACTAAAAATATCTTTCCAGAAAAATCATCTATACACATATTTTAATTAAAACAGTATGTTTCCTAATTGATGATAGTTATTTGTGAAAACACAAACTCGAAAATATATAGAATCGTTGTAAATCTATTAGGTTTTTATCATATAAAATTGAAAAGTATAACCCCTAATCGACTGATACAGAGATTTTCCACAATATCTTATTACAATAAACACTACCTCCATTTTATCAGATAATTTCGACAACTGTCTGGGAAATATATTTATCTCCGGAACTTTTGTTTTCGGTCTCAACGTTCTGATTTCTTAATATATAAGTAAAACAAAATGTGTTAACAAATCAGATCGAAATCGTGAAGTTAAATAAAACTAGTTATTCAAATCTAATTTCACTTTTTAATTTAACTCAGCTAACATGTTAGCATTATTAGTTTTTGTAGTCGTCCTCTTTGGCGAAGTCCTTGGTGCAGCTGTGCACGAAAATACTGGTTTAGCGAACAGTAACCTGTGTGATGATAACCAAAATCTGGGAACAAAATTCATCGGTATTTCAACTGTTGGAAGCAACGTGTTAAATGGCACAAGTAATTGTAACAATTTTTCTTCCGAGGGAATTTATGGAAGAACACCTGATGACAGCAACTTACTATCTTTAACACCCCTTTCTCATTGCCAGTTCATTGTAGAGAACGATTTTAATGAGAACCGCATTCCACAATTGCTTCCCCGTGTGCGCTGTTTAAAATCACCAATTCAACATCGTCAGCTGAACTTAAGGAATCGCATACTTACATCTTGTGAGGAGGTGAACTATATAGTTTCAGTTCTGAAAAAAGGAGTTAATTCTTGTGAACCAAACTCATACTATTCTATACGGGAACGCATTATTGTAGCGTGCATTCAAACAATTCCTTCATCAAATTTGAAGAGCGGACTTGGGAATTCCATTATGTTTGAAAGGCTAGTGAAATAATGTCTCTGATGTCATTTCTGCCATTTAACCCATAACGTGTTACATCTCAATAACTTCAGCATGTACATGATGTTTTGTTGTTGACTTTGTTTGGTTTTATCGTATTGATCTACAATTATGTTGCTTTATCTGTATAACGTCAAGAAGTCATATTTCCTTCTTATTTATTTCATATGTAATCATGTGTTTATATTTATTCTGTTTTTGTATGGTAAATAAAGTCATTAAGTTTTTAAAAAAAGCTTCATATTTTTTAGAGTTTATTAAAAATAATATGTACCCTTTGAACGTGATATTAAAAAGAATGTTTTTTTTAAAAAGAAAGTTAACTTAAAAGGTGTAATCTAAATTTCACATTATGAAATGAATAATTTTCACATTTAATGTATTTTATTTATAATTTTTAATGTTGCAATTAAGAAAATATTGGTGCTTGCTCAATGCGAATATTGGTATTGGAAATTTTACTCACTGATAAGAAAAAATTATCGTCTATTGACACGGAATACTTATTCTGAATATATTCATTATAAGGCTTATTACCAGTTCATTGCCGCCCAACTTGTCTAGTGGTCAGCGTGTCTGACTGCGGATAGGGAGGTCCTTGATTCGAATCCCGGTACGGGCATGGATGTACTTTCTCTCTCTATCTATCCTCTTTGCCCTTTCCTTGTATGAATGAGGTGTGAATGGTTGCCTACCCTATAAACAGGTCCCTATGGCATGTGTGTACTGAGGAATTCTGACTCCAAACCAAAATATGGTTCAGCTGGAAAAAGTGGAGCAGCACACCCAATATTGCCAGCCTGCTGGCACACGACAACAACAACCAGTTCATTATAAATATCAAAATATATAACAATGATAAAAAAAAGTGTGGTTTTATCATTTCTACAGTTTCCGTTTACGAAGAATAAAACATTCTAAGAACGAATGTTAATCGAGGGATTTTTTGAAAAATATTTCTTATGATTAATCGTATTTAAAAGTCAAAACATTTATTAACTTCAAAAAATATGCTCATTCTGTTGGAAAGTTGAAAATTCCCTATCAAAATGTTTAGAAGCAGATAATAAGTATACTTGCATCTTTTCATTAAATGAAATACAAAAATTACTACTGAATGAACTATTTTAATACTTTTGAATTTAAATAGAAAAATTTACATAAAAATTCTTCATTTTCTTAACTATTTATCCTTTTTTGTAAGCGATTCAATATTCTTAATCTTTTTTGACATCCATTGGTAAATTAGATTGGCATAGTTAAGTAGTAGTAACTGAAATTATTTCGTGTGAAATAAATCAAATATCAATAATTATTTTCCATGTTCTTTTAAAATCTTTGGAAAAATTGCTTACATTATTAACTTGACATTTAAGTCACAGTTTTTCATAGACATTTTAATCATGGAGCATTTATCAATTACAGTTTTTGCATAAATATCTGCAAATGTTTTTTTTTAATTAAAATTTTCTTACTTTTATAGAAATCCTTAAAAACAGTTCTTGAAACTATTAAATAAGTAATTGTCAATAATAATTTAATAAAAATTTATTAAATTACAAAACACATTTCCTCTACTAAAGATTATATTAGTTAAAACAAACCATCAACAAGAAAAATAAAGAAAATTGAAGAGTGTTTTTTTTTTTGCTTTACTATAAAATAAGTTTAAAAATTAAATTGATTCTAAAATTCTCATAAATGATGAAAAAAATTTGTCTTTTACTAAACATTTCTCTTTATTTAAAAATCTGAAGTTTTTATATCGAAAATTTTGGATGTACTTAAATAGCTTGGAAAAGCCATTCAAACAGTGCAAAAATTTAAATATGTTCAAACTTCTTGTGTAGTATTAATATATGTTGGAACGAGCATAGGTGAAGCGTTGTTACTATTTATGACCCTTGGACAAGCTAAGTTCATTAGTCGACGGCTATGCGAAATTAAGTCAGTAAAAGTCTTTTGTTTTAACCAGAGCACCACCGAGAAGTATTTGTTTGATCTAAGATCCTCCGATAGATGGCAGCTCCAGAGGATACACTCCCTCAATTTTGACTTTGATCGGGAGAGGTTGAAATTTTCTCCAGATCATTACCATGGTGACTGGTAAACGACCGACTAGTGGACTTTCTGTTCCTCAAATATAGCTATCACGTATATCACTTGTACTCGGTGGATCTTTATCGGCATTGAGAATCGAACCAAGCCTTCCGGATTGAAGGCTGATATCCTATCCACTAGGATACCACGATCTTACGGCCTGCCGGCCACGACGTGGTAGGGGGATGCTCAGCCATTTCCACGTGGCATTTATCAATCCCTGCAAAGCAGTGGGTCATTAACTGGAAACGAGCCATACACTCTAACAAGACCTCTAGATGAAAACTAAACCAACTAATGGACTTCCTAATTAGTCAAGAGTGCTTATTCACGTGGTTCAAGAAGAATCATCAGTGACCCTCCTCTGCTAATATCCCAAGCCTAAGTACTTGGACGTAAGTACTTAGACCAAGTGCTGAGACTTTACTAAGCAAAAAGCAGCTTCAACCTGTTTAATGGACTTTTTTCAATAGACTGTTCTTGATTTATGAGCTCCTCTTAAATTTCCTTTTTTTACAGTGTGTTGTTCTTTTAGAGTCATTAATTGTAATCCTTCGTATTTTCATACATTTGTGATTCTATGTATTCCTGTAAGTCTGTAATTCCACGTATTTTTGCAACTTTGTGATCCTACATATTCTTGTAATTTCATAATCCTAAGTAATTTTGTACCATTGTTTACCTATATAATTTTATATGCCATCCCAAAGTTGAGGCCACGGGGCCTGGTTAATGAGGGAGTCATTCTCACTTTCGGAAGGGAGTGAGATTGAGTCCCAGGCTGGCCAAGTTCCATTGTTTTTGCTAAAGGCGGCCGGGGCACACTAAATCTGGCCGCAATGTCCTTCAGGTGAGATGACGCATCTGGAAGTGGCAGGTCAAGTCTTGGGAACCTTCTGCTTGCTCCCTGCTTCAAAATCATGAAGACTCCATCCTGTTGCTTTTATCCAACTGGTAAAGTCCCTCTCAGTACTAGGTACAGGGAAGTATGCTGGTGCAACAGCAACAACGGCCTGAGGTGTAGTATATATAAATTTGGGTTAACTATTTTGTCTTTGTTTGTTATATATTGTTTGTGTAATTTTTGAATTAGCAACGTTTTCGAAACTGAGGGTGCTAAAATAGAGCATAATGTACCTTATCTAGCTGAGAAAGCAAGATGAAATGATAACAAAATCATTCAAACGTTCTTGAGACCACATACCTTTTTAAAAACTGAATAAAAACGATTGATGGCCAAATCAGAAGTTCATATACAGTGGCACAATGATAACTAAAAAGTTTGGTAATATAGATTTATATTACATTATTATTTATTATTATTATTATTATTCATAAGCAGTTAACATTAAAACTAATTACTAAGCATCAATTGTTTACACAGTTAGAAATATCAATTTGATTTCATCTATGTATAAGAAGAACCGTTTGT
>JAJQOW010001037.1:0-7500 GCA_037975125.1 Latrodectus hesperus | reverse complement strand
GCAGAAAGAAGTTTAAAATGTATAAAAGATTTGTAAAAACTTAACTATATGAATTAAAAAGATTAAGGAATTTAATTTGTGATCATTTTTAGTTAATATTGAGATTCGTAGAATTGTAATTTAATTTAATATTTATATTTTAAAAAGTCATAACAATATTACTGAAATTTCTGATTACAAAGAAAATCACAGTTTACTAATAGTTTGCGCTAAAGCTACAAAATATTATATGCAAAATATATCAAATGTTATATAGAAGCATCATCCTTCATTAGAGGCTGCAGATACATGCATTTGAAGGTATACTAGGGTTACTCTGACATTTTAAGGATACGCGCAGGAGAGAATTTACAAAATAAAAATAACGGTTTAGTTTTAAAGTACAAAGAATTTATCACAGAAGACGATTTTTTACTGACTTACTTCAACTTTTTAGCGTGGAATAAATTTTAAACAGAAGAGAAAATGGAGTTGACGCGAGAACATTTTCGTCCTATGATTTTCTACGATTTCAAAGCAGGATTAAATCAAGAAGAATGCGTTCAACGGTTGAAATTAGCATTTGATGATGAATCTCCAGCTCGTGCTACTGTATTCAGATGGTTTAGAGAATTTGGAAGAGGTCGCAATTTTCTTCAGGATGAAGAACTCACAGGAAGGCTGCCATCGGCAGAAATCCCGGATAATGTGTCTGCCATACGAAAAATGCTAATGGATGATAATCGCTGTACCTATCAAATGATATAGAAGGAACTTAACATTGGATCCGCAGCCATACACAAAATCATTCATGAAGAATTACATATGAAAAAAGAAGTTTGCCGTTGGGTTCCTCATAATCTAACTGAGCATCAAAAAGAGGAGCTTGTCAGAATCAGTAAACAAACTCTTAATATGCTGAATGATGGTGGCCACCGCATCATTTCTAAAATTGTAACAAGTGATGAAACGTACATCCCGTTTTTGGACGTTCCAACACGTCAAGAAAGCAAAGTATGCGTCTTTGAAGATGATCCCACGCCGACAATGGTGAAAAAAACGCGCTCTGAAAAAAGTGATGTATGCCGTTTTCTTCAGAAGTACGGGATTGGTCAAAGCCATCAAGTTGGAAGGACAGAAGACAGTAACAGCAAACTGGTATACCACTAAATGTCTTCCAGAAATTCTACAAAAACTGAATGTTAGGGGATTAATGCTTCACCATGACAATGTATCTTCACATACTGCCGGATTAACAGTTGAGTTTCTTAAACAAAAACAAATTAAAGTGATCGAACATCCACCGTATTCACCTGATCTAGCTATGTGCGACTTTTGGTTTTTCTTTAATCTAAAAAAGAACTTACGTGGACGTCATTTTCATTCAGAAGAGGAGATTGATGTGGCTATAATTGCATTTTTTTCTTCCATTCGAAGAAATGAATGGCTTGAGACATTTAATCAGTGGAAAATTTGTCTACAAAAATGCATTCATGCTGGAGGAGACTACTTAGAACACACCTAAAAGTTTGTAAGTATAACTTTAAAAACCTAATTGTATCTCAAAAATTTCAGAGTGGCCTTCGTATGTGTGATATATCCCCCGAGAGATTTCTTTCAATTTTAGCCTCCTTTATTTTGATTACAGTGTTGCTGGTTTTAGCATTGGCGTTGCCAGTTTGAGTTTTTCTTGCTTTTCGAATTTTTTTTGTCGTCAGGTTCAGTTTTTTCTCGTATTTAACGTCATTTTGCGGTCGTGTAAATGGATTTTGTTGAAGTGGCGCCAACATTTGAATTTTGGGACTGAGGGAAATTTCCCGTTCCAAAAACATGCGTTAAGTTTGGCGTTGAAAAAAGTCTCAAAGGTCACCAATTGAGGAATATACCCTAATCGTCCCCATTTAAATTGTTGTGTGGCACGCATATTTATCACAGCTAAAATTCTTATATAGATATTTGATATAAAATTCTTTTACATAAAGTTGCCGAAGGCCGTTTAAAGCAATTTTAGCATCAATTGCGTAAATATACTTCCTGAAGGACTTTCCATAGATAAAGAGTCATACTTACGAATCACAAGGTTAAAATCCAGAAAACTCTCAACCGAATATCCTATTAGAGGACATGCAGAAATCAGAGTGCAAAAGCTATCTTCCGTTGTCCTACAGTGGCTGAGGTGAAACCTAGGACCTTTTACTCCAAAGAGAGATGTCCAACTATTAGCTCAGGATTAGTGTCTCATATGTAAATATTATTAGAAAAAGACAAGAATATTTGATGCATTCAGTTGTTAAAATGATTTATTTAAAAAAATTACTTATTAATTAATGTAATTGAAAATGAATAATTATCCACTCTCGTCACTGCAGCCGTAAATATCTAATATGCAAAATTCTAAATTTTTTGGCGACAAAGAAAAGTTGATAAGATGCCGTTTTGGGATATCTAGCGATGACGTAAATACTAGAGTCGCCGAAATAAAATTTTTTTCTTAATTTTTATAGGTCTCCTTCTGTATGATGTAATAAAAATCAGGATGGCAAATAAACAAGTTATCACGAAGAAATCACCTAACTCAGAATTTGGCATGCCGGACTATTTGGCATTTGTGCCCTACTCTCTGCATACATCGCAATAAAGGTCCCCTAAAAGTGAGTTAGTATATTTGGTACTGCAAAATTTTTTTTTCATGTTTTGATATTTTAATAATTCACTGATTATTGTGTTAAAAGTTTACATGTATATTAATAGTCATTTATATTAACTATGTGATTAAAAAGAATTTATGATGAATTTAAATTTTTTACTATAACTTACATTTGGATTGATATCATATGCTAATCAATATAAGAATAATTGTAATATCATATGCTAAATTTAAGAGATATTTTCATAAAAAGAGCAACATTTTAAAATAAAACCCAAAATAATATGAAAACAAGATACATTTGATACATGAGTCATAAACAAAGATATCAAACTATGGCATTGATTGTGTTAGGTTTTTTCGCGCAGATAATGAAACAATTTTCCCAACTGTCTGATAAGCTTTCATTCACCTGAATGAATTGGGAAAATCACTGTCTTACACATATCCGTAGATTTATCAGCAGGTTATCAGTATGATGGGAAAAACTCCTTAATCTTTGGGACTTTTCGTTTCGTTTTGGATTTTCTACTTTTGGTGTATATAAGTATTATTTCTTATTCCATTCACTAATTTCTTGTTTAGGTTCTAACAAGATGCTCATTTCAAATATGTTGGCTCTCATTTTCACAATATGCCTCACTTTCTGCAGAGTGTTTTGTATTCCTTTTCAACATTTGCATACTCGACAAAGCCACAAACACTATTCCTTGTCTAATATCGGAAACTTACCTTCTTTTGAAATATTTCCTACTCGTGCAATCATGGATAAAGGAACTGGAAGTGGACATTTTGAAGCATCTGGATGCGATTTTAGCAACTCTTCTTATATTGCAGGTAATTTGAAGCAGGGATCAGCAATCAATGATTGCCGATTCGAAGTAGAATACGATTTCGTGGAAAATCGAATCCCTCAACGACTTTTTCATGTACATTGCTTGGATTCAAATTGTGGAAAGCACCACTTGCACATCAGACATAGAAGAAAGAAGTCATTGTGTGAAGAAGTCACGTACCAAATGCCAGTATTAAAGAAAGGTATAAATCCATATGAACCGAATGTCTACCATCCTGTATGGGAAAATGTTACAGTGGCTTGCATACGCACAATACCACCATCAATGTTGCTTAGTAGACCGGGTAATTCTATCACAATTGAAATGGCATCTAAATAGTGAAGGTTGTTTGAAAAGTTATTCGTATTTCATGTATTTGTCACCAACATCAATCTTGCTTAGTAGACCGAGTAATTCTATCACAATTGAAATGGCATCTAAATAGTGAAGATTGTTTGAAATGAAGTTATTCGCACATTTCATGTATTTATTACCGCCATTCATGGACATCTTCATGATTCTTTTCTCATAATGTCTTCTGGACAGTTATCACAGTCATTTTTCATGGACATTTCTGTGATATCAACCATTGGTGTTTTAATTTGTAAAGTATTTATTTATCTAAGACTATGCGCATGGATTTGCATTTATTTATTTTTTTAGCACGTGCATATTAGTATTTATTTATCAATTCATGATTTAGTGTTTTTTAAATAGATTATTTTATTTTTTAAAACATTGATGTGTATATAAAATGTTTGATTTTATTTAACATATTTTTTATTTATTTATCATCTCTTTAGGAGATATAATTTAAATATATTTCATTAACTTTTACTTTCATAAATACTAAAAATTATAAAACATATTTAAATATATTTGACTATAAACATTGGGGTAAGCAATTTATCTTTTTCTAAAATCTGACAAATGTTAGAATATCAAACTAAACAGTTAATGTATTAATTATTTGTAAATCTATTATTATTTATTTACTTTTCGATTAATAACTTATGTATAAATCTCAAATTTTTACATTTTGCAGAAATTAATTTATTATTATAATAAATTAACATATTTTTTGTAATTTATTTAATTAAAAATTAATATATTAATTGAAAAACAGCTGAAATTATAATAGCAAATATTTCATGATTACGATAATCTTTGTCAAAAGAGAAATTATATGTTATGTTAAATCTTTTTAATATGTAATCAATTTATTATTTGTAAATAGTATTTGTCTCTTTAGTATTTCTTAATAAATAAATTTAAATAATAAAATGCTATGTCTTTATTCTACAGTTAAAAAAATCTTTAAATTGTAACATTATAAATTATTTGACATAATGATAATGAATTAATTGAGCTTAAATTAAATTTTGATTCTGTAATTGACGTTAATTATAAATAAAATACTTCATTGAAATGACAATATTTATAATTACATTAAAAAACTCATTATACTTCCTGTGTATGTCACACAATTCAGAGATAAAAATTTAAATTTGAGTTCTATCAATAAAAACAAGATATTTCTCAGATATAAATTTTTACAAGGAAACCTTGTTAAATTAAATAAATAAGAAACGCTAAACTCTTAGGCTTTATAAATTAATGCCAAAACATACAAATGAACAGAAAAGATAAATTGCTTAAAAATGGTTCATTACGATCTCAAAACTTATTACTATTATCCAATTAAAGAAAATATTATTTTACTTATCTATTAAATACTCATCTTATCCGCCTAACTATTCAAAAAATATCTTATCTCTCATGGAAAGTAAAGATTGGCTCGATATTATTCTTTAATATTTAATTATTTGTTTCTAGCTCTATGTTTAAGTTCGAATTTAAAATGTTATAATTCTTCAGATAAGAAATAAATAAAATTTCATTTTCATGACATGTTTTAAAATGATCAATTACGTGACATGAATTATATTTTTGGCATCTATCAACAAATTTTAAAAATCAGAACAATTCAAAATTAATTATTTTCCTGCACAAAGATTTCAATGCTCAGTTCAATACACTTTTTAAGTTTTCAACACAATTTAACTCTGTTTTCAACTTTTAACATTCGTGCAGTGTAAACCCTATCAATTATAAATTATTTAGAAAAATATTTTCTAAACTTTTATAGATATTCAGGATACATATTGAACTTTGCTAAAATCTAAAGGAACTTCAAACAAATTTATTCATGGTTAACAACTTATTTGTTATTTAAATTAATTTTCGCTTAGTCCCTTTTATATTCATTAATTTTTTTGATATCTTTAAATGAAATATTTAAATGATGCATTTTTAAATATCATACAAAAATCTGACAAAAAAGAATTACTAAAGAAATATTTCGTAAATAATATCGCTTCTCTTAATTAGTTTTTATTTTTGAAGTATTCTAATTTCAGTAGTTAAATATATTTTATAACAAAAATGTTTTTGAGGTTCATTATATGAATCAGCAGAATGCTTAAGTATCGTTTACACAATATATATTGTAAGAACAGTGCATAAAATACAAAAGAAATTAAGCATGTGTTTAAGATAAACATTGAAAAACACAAATAAAATTAAAAAAGAACTTAGGAAATAATAAAATATATAAACAATCTTGATTATTGAGCAGAATAGCACATTTATTATTATATGAATAGGCACAATAATGAAATTTAAATAACTCTTCAATGGTTAAAGGAATAAAAATTAAATAGGAGAAAACATTTATAAATAATATATAAATAAAAATTTAAATGAGTTAATTTAAGCAAATATAAAATATACCTTTGATTTCAGACTTTTCTGAAAATTTTGTTTATTTATTTTGGTGATATAGTCTTAACTTCCAAATATTATAATACTTTTTCAGCATGCGATACAATAATATATTTATAAGAAATTGAATTCAGAAAAAGTTTACATAAAGAAAAATGTGTAATGATGAAATCATGTTTTTTTTAAATATTGATTTCAAATTAATGATTTTATTGACATTTATAATAAAATAAGCTTTTATTCCAATAAATCACTGACATGGCAGACGATTGGTACATATTCTTTCTTCGTTTGTCTTTTCTGGGACTGTCAAGCAAAAGATTTCATCCAAGTGCATCAAAACTACTTTTGAATTAATTGTGTATTTTCTTCCCATGAATTATATTATTGCCTTAAAATTTATGTTTATGGAATACTTTCAGAATTATATACACAAAACTACATTTTTGATAAATGTGTTGCAATCTGAGAGTAATAAGTTTGAAGGAACAATTGTTTCATTTTAAGAATATGCACCAGTCATGTAAGAAAAGTATAAACTATTTACAATTTTACCTCATGATTTAGAACATTTGAACTAAAATTTCATTTTTTTCCACTTTTCTACAAGCATTCCACGTCATTCTGATGTTGTTGTTGTCACTGTGCTAGCCAGGCTGGCAATATGGGGTGCGCTGCTCCACTTTTCCAATTGAAC
Organism: Latrodectus hesperus; assembly: GCA_037975125.1. Taxonomy (NCBI): domain Eukaryota; kingdom Metazoa; phylum Arthropoda; class Arachnida; order Araneae; family Theridiidae; genus Latrodectus; species Latrodectus hesperus. The sequence goes on along the minus strand of JAJQOW010001037.1, from coordinate 557 downwards.
CATATTTTTGGTGTGGAGTCCGACTTCCTCAGTACACGCATGCCATAGCGACCCGTTTATAGGGTTAGCAACCATTCACTCCACATTCATACAAAGAAAGGACGAAGACAGGATCGATAGAGGGAGAGGGTACATCCATGCCCGAACCGGGATTCAAACGCAGGACCTCCTTATCCGCAGTCAGGCACGCTGACCACTAGATAAGTTGGGCGGCACGACATTCTGATATTAAGATCAAAACCACACCTCCTACATTAAATCAAACTTAAATTCATATTGAAAGCAATATGATTTTATGAATGGCACCAAGGCTATTAATATTTGTTGCATTATGTATCTTTTTTATAACTACTGTGGAATTCAACATTCCCTAGACAAGTCACGGTTCTTTGGAGCATAAGGCTCTGGCTTCGATACCAGTCACTATTAACATACGGAATATGGATGTTGCATTTCTGCTTTAAGCATTCAGGTCTAGAGGAATGAGTTTTAAAAGCTTTCCAAATTGTCTCCTTGAGACATGTGAATACGGCCCACTCTATGTGAAGAGTCCTCCC